>JAHDVE020001521.1:0-84029 GCA_022606495.2 Halesus radiatus | reverse complement strand
GACAACTTTTTATTTGCGCCAACCGCGTTCAGTCCTCCGTTAATGGAGTTTCCTGCATTCACCCTTCTTTCAATATCCCTATCAGTCTTTCCATCTCTCGTAAACATACTTCCCGAATACACAAACTCATCGACCTGCTCCAAGTATTCATCATTCACAACTATATTGCACACTGTTTTCGTACTCTCTCTTTCAAACACCATGACTTTGGACTTATTTACATGTCTCTACTGACTGCGCTAAAAGGTTTTCTCTGATTTTGGCGCGCACTAATAAAATTTAGGATGCATTTAATAATTTATTATTTAATACTGGGTTTTTAGAGATTGCCAGATAGGCTTGCCGGCCCAAACGTTGCGTTTATTTGGGAAAAAAAAATCACCACACTACGGCAGGCGCGCCGTTCCGTTGATCGACTGATCTCCGTGCGAAAGTGTACGTGTAAAGGGATTTCTCAGAGATCGGAGCGAAGTGTGGCCTGATGCGTGTTTGACCATAGATATCATAAGATAGACATCGCTATGGTCATTTACCAATTAAAATAATAACGTCATGTCATACTTACGAAGATTATAAATTAATTACTTATGATAGTTTATTAGCAATGTTTCTTTGAAAAATTAACTAATATCGATTTTTAAGTTTTTGATAAATTAATAATATTTACTTTGTTTACACCACTGTTTTTAAATACATAAATTTCTATTCTTTGCTTCGATTTTCCATAAGCAGTCCGTGGAAAATCATTAAAAAAAAACTACAGAGCGGCGCGTGCTCAAACGCTTACGTGTGAAGGCATAGCATGCCGATCGCTGAGAAATACCTACGCGCCAGAGTGACGGGAGATCTGAACATTCGGACTGTAGGTCGCTGCCTTTACGCGTACGTTTCGGCGGACGTATTGGAAAGAAGTGTGGTGAGATCTTGAGTTCAAAGCGTACGTAATGTGCGCTATTGAAATATTCATGATTTTCTGACTAGACTTTCCTCCCTCTGTTTTAAAAACGTTGGATGCCCTCGCTTCCGCAAAAATCTAACCTGACCCTTGACTCCTCTCTTCATTCTTCTGATGGTTTCTTTACTTCCAGCTGGACCTGGTGTGTGACAGCAACTGGCTGCCTCAGACCAGCACCGCGCTGTTCTACGTGGGCTCCCTGTTCGGAAACGTCATCTTTGGCTGGGTGGCTGACAGGTATACCACAGGTTATCCATGAGCCTTATTGAAAGTGATGCGATTAATCTAACCATTAAATCCACGCTAATTGAAGATACTATGGTCTTCACCGAATGTTAATAACCATCCCACCATACTTCGTCTAGCCCGAAGCCTTCCAACCACTAATGTATTTACTTTTGAAAACGCTCAATATTTGAGATATTTTGGATGACAAAAGATTACGTTAGATGACTGTTTTTGGTTCACAATATTTAAAATATCAATGGATTTTACATGGTACATGGTACTTCCTAACCGACAAGGACATCTCCTTCTCTTCTCACTCCCTTCTTCAGCCTCTCAACAAATCCCAATTAGGGATGCCATAGTATATAAGTCTTACCGGCTTCCGACAGTTGTTGGGACTGTTGTGTAGTATTCAGATCATAGTTGGAGCGACCACATCAGCTTGACGAGGCTTTTAGCAGTCTGAGTGCGCTCCTAGATTCAGCTCAGGGTTGAGGTTAGTTTACCTAAAATATTTTGACCAGGACGTGTTTCTTCAGACTATCACGTTAAAGCCATACCTAAAGTGAATTAAGAAAATTTTGCAATATGTTCTTATTTTATGTAATTAACGTTTTTATCTTTTCAGATGGGGAAGAAGAAGAGCCATGCTTTTGATGATATTCTTGGAGGTAATCGTGTCAATAGCCACGTGTTTCTCAACCGACTACAAGACCTACATGATCTTCAGGGCGTTGGGAGGATTTTTCTTCCCGGCCCTGTATCAAATTCCTTTCATCTTGGGGATTGAGATGATGGGACCGAGCCACAGGACATTTGCAGGTACTCGAAAATTTTGCTTATCATATTAAAAAAGAGCAATGCTAAGAAACTCTTTGTGAGAATGAAAGACTCGGATTAGTAGTATGTCTAAGATAGCTGACATTTTAGTCACAATCCACACTCAAATGCTAGCACAGGCAACGATGACCGCTGAAAATCCAATATCATCAGATGACGAACGTGCTTGGAATAGACGAACATGATAGAGAAACGCCCATAGATGGATTAACAACCTAGAGAGAACCGTGAGAGGTGCCAATAATCAGCAAAACTGGAGAAATTTTTGGATGGCCTATGGCCAATTATCCAAAGCTGAGCTCCAGAAAACTTTTTAAGGAACAGAAGAAGATTCTTTATAAAATATCAGCAAAGTTAATACTTATATTTTGTGGTCCATAGAAGCTCGTATTATTTTAAGTTTTTGTTTATAACTTTTTTCTTCTTTCAGGGATGTTGATCTGCATGTACTTCGCTTGCAGCATGTCAATCTTAGCCCTGCTGGCATATCTGATAAGAGACTGGTTCCGATTGTCTCTTGCTACAAGTGTTCCGTTTTTGTTGCTTTTTGGGTAAGATATTTTGGACATACATTCCAGTTATAATATTATTATCTTTCATAATAATCACGGCGCTACATCAGAGTGAGATTTGGCCTTCTCCAAAAATGTTCTGAACTGGTCAGTCTTCAGCCATACGTTTAAAGTCCTTAGGTTTTCCCATCCTGTTTCAATCTTCTTCTAGGCAGTTAGTCCACCTCTTCCTCGGTCTCCATCTGAGGCGATTCAGGGCTGGGGTACTTATTTTTGCCATGATTCAATAATGTTGAGACTTAGATCTCTTCTTGTGGTGCGATGGATTTATTGGATCTTCGACCGATAGTTTTGACATTATACATTTTTTTTTCAACTTCATTATTTATTTATGGCTAGGTTTTAATGGATGTCTTCCTCTACCACCTCTCCAAATTATTTTTTAAACTTAATCACAGATACTACTGGATCATTCCCGAGTCTCCAAGATGGCTTTTGAGCAGAGGCCGCTTAGACGAAGCAGAGAAAATCCTTCAGACAATGGCTTATTACAATGGAACAAAAATACCCAAGAGGTTACTCCACAAATTACATGTAATTCAAATAAATAAATCTAAATATCTAATACCTTTATAACTATTCTGAAAAAATCATAAAATAACCATTCTTATAATGATTCTCTCTTTTTTAGGAAGAATCCATCAATTCATCATCTCAACTTATTCCGCTGGACACTATGAATAAGCAACGGCCCAAAAACATCAATGGTTCAGTCATCAATAAAAATCCTTCAGTCGTTGATAATCATCAGAATTACGAGGAAATTTACAGAAGAAACAGCAATTCTGAACACCGCGAAAACAGCAATATAAAAAAATTAAGAAACAGCACAGACGAAGATTCAGAACTTAAATTGGTTGATGGACATTCGTGGTCTCCCAAAAGGCCTTCCACATATCCGTTAACCAATGCGTTGTTGAAAAAGATGAATAATGTTGCAGCTTACAAAGAAGAAGATAAAGAAACAAATATTAATAGTGAGAATCGGGCAAACGATGACACAGAAGAACATGTCAGATTAAAAGATAGACAGAACACAAGCACAAACAATGAGTGCGAAGAAGATCCAACTAGGACGATTCCAGTTTATAGAACTGGAACTATCCCCGTTGCTCCAAAGCAAGAAGCAACAATGTTTGATATCTTTCGGTATCCAAACATCAGGAAGAAGTTTTTTCTTTTGACTTTCGATTGGATAGCAAATGCAGTGGTTTACAATGGCCTCAGTTATAATGCTACAAGTTTGGGAGTCAACGACTTCTTGGCTTTCTTTATTGGTAAGTTCTAAAAACACTTCTCTTCTTCTTATGTCTTTTAATCTAGATCTGGTACCACAAACATTTCTCAGTTGTTCTTTTTGATATAGGCTCTAGTTTAGTCGATTGTAACTGGAGTCGTACATATTTAACGAAATTACCAACATTACTGTCAACATTGTCTTTGAATATGTTTCTAGTCTTTTTCAACGCAGTCTGCTTTGAAGATCGGTTTTTATTATAGTTAAATCTGAATCCACTAACCACACGTATAAGTTGTTGCAAAAGGGAAATAGTGCCTTTTTAATATTTCAGCTAGAATTCACATAAAAACTTGGTATTTTGGTAACTTTATATATTGACCTTAAGGATTGAAAAAAATTCACAATGCAAATACAAATAATAAGCGGCAGTCGAACCCAATTACATTTGAAAACACCTCCTTCGGTAATATTCCTTTCAAATTCGACTACTAGATTTTCTATAATTTGGCAACGACACGGCGACGGTACGGCATGGCGTGATGGCATAATAGGGAAGGAATATGTATGGGTTTGTATGAAGACATTTTTAATTTACCTCCGTGGCAACGTCATGCTGTGGATAGCAACGGTTTACCGTACCGTTACCGTTGAACACGTAGCTCCCCGTAAAGCCGTGGCGGCAATCTTGAGAATGTAGTGCGTAGTTACAAGAATATATAATACGCAAACACTGGAAATTTACCGTTCACGACCACGGCGTTAATTATAAAAGCGTTCAATGGATCTCTATTTAGTGTTCTCTCACTCCAACCTGATGAAGTTAAGAACCTCTGGAATAAATTGATGCGGGGAAGGTTTGCATAGCTCCCGTGAGCACTCAGACCATAGGTCCATTGTGCTATCTCCCATTATACCTTATTCCCTTGACAGTAGCTCGGTCTTTTTGAGAAAGTTCACCAGGATTGTCATTGGATATTCCGCTATGTCTTTTGGTTCCACAATATGTCTTCCCAGGTATCTGAGCCTTCTTCCAACCAAGGTGGGACATTGTCACCATAGATGAATTGGAGTCTCTTCACCCTCTTCGCATTTCCTGCATCTATTGGGTTTTCTACTTCAAACAGCTCCGCGTGTCTCCTGAGGTGGCAGTGTCCCGTTAGTAGTCCTGAAAGTCCCTGCCTTCGATAGCGTTATGCCCTGGTACCCAGGTCAGGATTATTTAATTGGTGGTAGTCAATTCTTCACGAAGAACCCTGCATTCCATTACTGGTCTAGTAGAGTAGCTTCGGTTACTTTCCAGTGCCATTAGGACTGCCTGGAATAGATAATATTTAATAAAAAAAACGTATAAGCAAGAAGTTGACTTTGACCAGAATTCAAGCAAATATTTAAAAGGTTTTGTCCCAAATTAATACAGTATTATATTTACATTACAAATTACAAGTTATTCATCGCATTTCATCAACCTAATGAGCACACTATTCACGTCCCGGTGGCAATCAATTAAAACTAATGATGTTTGCTAAATAACATACCTAATTAACATTAATTACACTTCAGTATTCATTCATAAAAGTTGAGAGGCAATATCTTAATTGTTTGTTCAACAATTTATTATTTGGTACATTCCGTACAACGGCCCTCTTCACTAGCGGCGAAATTTATGTAAACGTGTTGCACTATACTCGTATACGATTTAATTGCCAAAAAGTCTGAAATAAAAAACTGCCATCATAATAAAAACATGTTTTTTCTATCGATTTCAATGTCCTAATTTAGAATTTATATTCTTTAAATATCGTATAATTCTTAACTTTTCTTAAGTTTTCTTAATGTTTATTAACTTTTTTAACCTTTAAGTTTCCTTAATCTAAAGTTTTGTTAACTTTTCATTACTTTTCATTACTTTTCATTACTTTTCATTACTTTTCATTACTTTTCATTACTTTTCTTTACTTTTCATTACTTTTCATTACTTTTCATTACTTTTCATTACTTTTCATTACTTTTCATTACTTTTCATTACTTTTCATTACTTTTCATTACTTTTCATTACTTTTCATTACTTTTCATTACTTTTCATTACTTTTCATTACTTTTCATTACTTTTCATTACTTTTCATTACTTTTCATTACTTTTCATTACTTTTCATTACTTTTCATTACTTTTCATTACTTTTCATTACTTTTCATTACTTTTCATTACTTTTCATTACTTTCATTACTTTCATTACTTTTCATTACTTTTCATTACTTTTCATTACTTTTCATTACTTTTCATTACTTTTCATTACTTTTCATTACTTTTCATTACTTTTCATTACTTTTCATTACTTTTCATTACTTTTCATTACTTTTCATTACTTTTCATTACTTTTCATTACTTTTCATTACTTTTCATTACTTTTCATTACTTTTCATTACTTTTCATTACTTTTCATTACTTTTCATTACTTTTCATTACTTTTCATTACTTTTCATTACTTTTCATTACTTTTCATTACTTTTCATTACTTTTCATTACTTTTCATTACTTTTCATTACTTTTCATTACTTTTCATTACTTTTCATTACTTTTCATTACTTTTCATTACTTTTCATTACTTTTCATTACTTTTCATTACTTTTCATTACTTTTCATTACTTTTCATTACTTAACTTTTTTCTTAACTTTTATTCACTTTTCTTCACCATCACTTTTCTTTTTTTTCCTTCAAAGTTCGATAGTCACTAGTCTATTTTGTCGTGGAACCCAAGAAACGATATAACAGAAGAGTTTGAGTGTGTGCCAATACAGATTAGATTAATGTTGATAGGTAGGTTAATGATGATAAGTTTAGTTAACTTTATTATTATTTTGATGTTGTTTTTTCCAGCTGCTGCGATAGAGATTCCATCCTACATGTTGTCCTGGTGGGTGATGAACCGCTGGGGGAGGAGGCTGATCATCTGCGTAGCGCTGGCCACCGGAGGACTTGGCTGTCTGTGCTGCATGTTCGTCCCCGAAGGTATGCATCAGACAATACCTACTTAAACAATAAGTTTTTTAATTAAGGTTTTTGGACTTCAGCGACTACCAAACCAGGCTCTTACCCATATCACTGTAGATTTGTGACAAATTCTCCTCGGAGAGAGCAGAAATTCTTCAAAATGGTGATTTATAATTATTTGATGTAGCCAATAAACAATAAGGAACTCCAGTATATTAAAAATATACGTATATATATATAATATATATATATATAATATAATATCAAAGTTCTAGCTTAAATACCAGCATTTTAATATTCTTTTAAAATTTCGTTTAGTGATGTCACTTTGCCGTCGTATTTGGCCGTTATAGATTTTATACTGAATTTTGTAGGCAAAAAATTGACACATTTTTTATTCTTCAAAATTAAAGCACTTTTAATTGAAGGACACGTTGTAAAATGTCATCATCTCAACACTATTGTATTTGCAGTGTACCAAAGTGTAAACATGCAATCTCGTCGCACTTAATTTTTCCGTGTTTCTAAGATACCGAACCTCATTTATGAGGTTAAGGCAAAACAAAAATTATCTTTACCGTACATAATTAATTGTATATTTTATTCATAGTAAGCCGTAACTGAAGGTTGATAATACAATTATGTACCTTTTCACTCAAATAATAATTATATTTTTAATTCATTATCATAAGCTGGTTTTCGTTTGCCCATGAAGATATTTACTTAATTAATAATAGTTTTCTTTTATATTGAACAACATTTATATATATTATTGTTTGAAGCTATCACGTTGTGGTTATCCATTATAATTAAACGAAACAATAAAACTTTGTTTTAACCGTTCCATCATCAGGGCAAAATATATACTAAACACTATTGCAAAATTATGGCAGAACATACATATTAGGTGTCACAGTGGGGGTAGGATTAAGGATTAGTAAAGAGTGGGGGAAGAGATAGAGATTGAGGGAGGGGTGAAAGGAAACATATTTAAAATGAGACTGTAAGATACGTTTTTTTGATTATTTAATAATAGACTCATTATTACGAAGTCACCCAAATTAAGTAAGAATTTCGACAAAACTAAAAAAAAATTCAAAAGAAAATCGACAAATATAAATATCGTTACAAATGCAACACCAGAATACACGCGTGCCTCTCTGTGTGACGTCAGATGCCGAGGAACTTTGCTGCCAACCAAATAGGACACTTTGATGCGATGGTTTTTTATTCACTTTTAGATAAAGATTTATAAATTCTACGTATAAAATTATATATTACAAAAAAACTTGCATATTCTGATTGGGCATTTGTTGATCCAATTTTATTTAAGCCGTAGTATTTTTATTTACTTTTTAAAGTAGGACAGGATATTTGCGGTTGTTGACCATTTCCCGCTCCAAATGTTCGCAACATAATTGTCGTTGAATTTCTAGTAAGATTGTTACTTTAATCATTAGTATTTTTCATCCAATGTTTCAATCTTGCGAATTTATTTGGCTGTACTCTTATAGTAGATATCAGTTCTTTCTCATTGCAGCAAACGTAGTCAAAAGAAATAATTTACCAAATTCAAGTCATTGTACCTTTCTATGGTTTGAAATGTCAAAGTTATAAATAACATTAACTCGACAATTCATCCTTCTTTTCTCACGAAATTCTCAGTTAACAACAGACTCCCCCTTTTGACGGCCTCCATGGTCGAGGGGTAAGGCTCTCGACTACAAATCCGAAGGTCGCGGGTTCAAATCCTGGCTTGCGCAAGTAAATTTATTTAATTAATTTGTGCTGTTTCATAATTAATTAATTAAAAAATAATATATAGTATATTTGCGCACGTTCTACAGTGGAAGATGCTCTCAGTATCGCCCTAGTGAAAGACCACCATTCGGGATTGACAGGTTGGTTGAAATGGCTTTTAGCCGTGTTTGGTGACCAGATCTGAATAACCAGGTATTTCCCCACCTTCCTATACCTCTTCTTCTTCCCCTCCCCAATACCTTCAGCCTCACAACATTCCCCAATTGGGGATTCCGTAGTCTTACTGGCTCCAAACGGTTGGGAACAGTTGGGACTCTTGTGCGGTATTCATATATAAATAAAAAAAACTCTATTAACTCACTGTGGAGAGATTCAAGCCTCACTAGACAATTTGTATTATTCACCAGAAATGCACTCAGTGTTAACAACGATAGTGTTTTTTTTTTGTAATCTAATTTGAGCAACACCCTTCCACGTTATGATTTTCTCGACAAATTCAATCCATCCAAAATGTCAAAATTTACAACCTTGGGCAGATCCAGGACTCACTGACGCATACATAAATAATATTCTCGAAGAGCCAGTCACTCCATAAATAAACACCGAAAAAAACAATCTACATTAAAAAAAATGTTTTGCTATTTCTTATAGCTAGGTATTACAGTGAATGTTAAGTCGAACAAGTACATACACAGATGCGTTGCTTGGATATAACATGTTTCAGGCTTGTTATTGACTTTAGAAACGAAAAATCCAGTAAAAAAAATATCTTTCCTAGAATGGACGCGTTTTTCCTTGGCCCCCTTAATGGAAGGGAGAAACATATTTTACTCCCTTTAAAATTAGGCATTTTTCTCATATTTTTAATTAATCCTTGTCGTTTATGGTAATAAATAGAGCAATCAGTCAATTTCGCGTAATAGTTCCCACCATATGTATTATTGTATTAAAGAAAAAGGCGCAGCCTGCTACTATGAAGACACACGAATTGCTGAGAAAAGAACTCATAAAAAGCGTATCTTGAAGAAATCAGGTGCGATCGGTCGGCTCTTCATTGAAAAATTAGTTTGAAATTGGACAGTATAGATTTTAGACCTCACTTCCATTCTTGGGTTCTTCGGTTTTTTTCGAACTATTATCTATTAATAAAAAGAAACACACGATAAAACCCAGTTGGTTGGTTTCCGTGCAGTGGGGTGCACAGAGTTTTAAATCAGGATGGGCAGTAGAAAAACACCGATTTAATTGACATTTAAAAAAAATACTCTAACCGCTTCACGTACTAAATTTTGAGCAAAAGCAACGTCGCATTAGTATCGCTCAGGAGTTGTTGAATGACGTCAACGACGATCCACATTTGCTCAAAAGGGTCATAACTGGTGTAACGTGGGTATATGGTTATATGGTTATAGCGTTTTGCCACAATTGATGAGATAAAGTCAGAATCGAAGAACGAGCTGATGGCCATACCGAAAAGCGCATTCCAGAAGTGCTTCGAGGATTGGAAGAAGCGCTGGCATAAGTGCATTATATCTGAGAGGGATTACTTTGAAGGGGAGAAAATGGATATTGATGAATAAATAAATACTTTTCGAAAAAAATAGAAATTCACCTTTTCTTTTGAACACACGTATGCATATTATAAGCCACTGGAAATTATAATAATTCTTTTTTTTAACGATCGCACAATTGCACGAAAAAAAGCCATACAGATGTACCAACGGATGGCACTGATTGTTACACTTGTGATATATGCCGAAAGGCACGGCCTTTTTCAATATTAACACAATCGAGTCTTCCCTTGAATGCGCATCAAGCGCACATATACCCTTTTTGTGTAGAATACAGTCAACATTTGAATATGACATATTGAGCTGGGGAGAGCGCGGCTTTGCGATTCGTAGCTGGAATTTCGATTATTTTTATATGTGCAAGTGCTCATTTACCTGTACGGAATGCACGGGTCTGTTGTTGTGTTGGTGTTTGGGTGAAACCGGGTATTAAAGGAAGTTATTAATGTGTTTTCTTATTTTCCAGAACGCGTTTGGATAACCGTGGTTCTAGCCATGATAGGCAAGTTCGGCGTTGCAGCCTCCTTCTCCGTGTTTTACGTTTTTGTAGGAGAGTTATTCCCCACCGTGCTGAGGTCCCAGGCGATGGGGCTATCTTCCCTGCTGGTCAGCGTAGGATTGCTGTCCTTTCCTTACATCCTACAGCTGGTAAATATATAGTACATAATTACATCATTATTTCATTCAATAACCACCTTATTCCCACAACTTTTGCAACACTAGCGGCTGGTCTCAGAACAGTTGGCTCGATTTCGGTTCTTTTTCGACACTGGACAAAGGCATTTGGCAAAAGGTAATGATTAACGTAAGTCTAAAGTCGTGGTGTTTGAAAGAGAGAGTACGAAAACAGTGTGCAATATCGCTGTGAATGATGAATACTTGGAGCAGGTTTATGAGTTTGTATATTTGGGAAGTATGTTTACGAGAGATGGAATGTGTGATACGGAAAAGTTGTCCAAAGAAGCGAAGTTAGCTGTCCATAATGGAGTGCTAATACCAACCCTGATGTATGGCAGTGAGGCATGGAATTGGCAGAGGAAAGATGAAAGTAAACTGAATGCCGTAGAATTGAGTTTTCTGAGGCGAATGTGTGGTAAAACCACGTATGAGCGTATAAAAAATAGCGTAATGGGTAAGATTAAGAAATGGACGTTTTTATGGATGATGTTAAAAGTTTACTGCATAAAAATGGAACCGTCATTCGACTAGATAACTTAGAAGCGTTAGAAATAAGGAAAGCCAAAAACACTAATAGTAGACTCATAAATAATCAAATAAATTTAAATAAAATTCCAATTCTTAAATTATTCACAATAAACAAAGTACACACCCTTCCCTGTCAGCAGGTACCTGCTGATCTCCCACCCTTGGCCCTTCACTAGCCTGTTTGTATCAATCTATAACACATGTGTATCTTAGTTCATAGTTTAGTTGTATACTGCCCTGAAGAAGCTACGATAGTAGCGAAACCCGGTCGACTAAAGTATAAATAAAAGTGATGTAAACAAAGTTATTGTTTTGTTTTTGTTTTTCAATAATATTTTTTATGGGAATTTCTTATTACACATAGCACCTATTAAGTATTAGAGAAGAACAGGATTGTGACGTACTAAATGATACAATTTGGACTTGTCAAATTATTTTAGAAATCGACATGCAGTTACACATCATGGTATTACTACATAATTGGTCAATTGGTTTGCCAGAACAAATAGTTTTAGCGGCACTACCCACTACTGTTTACTCATCACGATATTTCCACTTCAGGCACTTGACATAATTTGTTTAACGATTCACAGTAGCTACTAGCCATTGCTTCAAAGATTATCGAGTCATTCACTTTCGATAAGCACTAATTGCCATTAAAAAAAGTCTTCCTACACAACGATTTTCGTATTTCAAAACCCTTTCGTAACATAAAGACTCTATACTCCCTTTACACCGCGTATATTCGCCCCCACTTAGAATATTGCACACCGATATGGACACCGTTATACCAAGCCCATATTGAAAGAATCGAAAGCATTCAACGTAAATTCTTTAAGAATGTAAATTATAAATTTAATTTACACTTTGCAAATAATACCGAATCCTTAAAATTACACAACTTCATCACGCTTCAAACGCGACGCTTAATATTTGATCAAATCTTGTTATTTAAAATTATGAATAATAGCCTGGACTCGCCAAAGTTCATTAACTTTATCAACATTCACATTCCATCAAGACCAACCTGACAAACCGATTTTTTTTTATTTGCCCGCATGCAGAACCAATATAAAGATAAATTCTCTAATTCCCCGTATTTGTGCCCAATATAACGCACAATTTGACAATATCGACATTCTTCACAATATTTCTTTCAAAATATCGAACCGAAGTAATACGTACGACCATAAATTCATACACGAGTATAAAATGTACCGAGAGCATCTCTTGTCCCGATCCTATCTTCCTCTTCCTCTCCCCCCTTCCTTAATATCTTGTTTTCTTCTTCTAATAAAATATCTATACTTAACCACTGGTAGCATAAGAAACTTTGTTGGCTTACCTTTCGTTAAAATTTTGTTAAATCTGTATTAAAAGCTGTTTGTTTCTTACTAATAAATAAATACATTTACGAGCATACATCTTTTCTAAGCCATGCTTTCGTTTCTTATTGGTGTTTGAATGATTAATTTGAAAATAGTTTTATTTTCTAAGAGTTTGATTATCTTTTTCAGTCTCACTACTCGAGGGTTCTGCCTCTGATCATACTCGGAGTTCTGTCTCTATCGGGATCCCTGGTGTCTCTATTCCTACCGGAGACCCTCAACACTCCGATGCCGCAGACCCTCGAAGACGGAGAAAACTTCGGCAAGGACTTCAAGATCTTCAGCATCCCGAAAAGAAATAAAAAGAGTGAATTTGATCCATGAACGCAAAGTGAAAATGTTTAATCTTAAGAAAAAAAAGGGATCTACTGTTAAAAAGACACTTTAGGAGATACATTGTGGAAAGTACCAATAGCTATGGACTATATCTTTTTGAGACCTTACTTCATTGTCGATTATCGTGATCCTAACTTCAAATGCCCCGATGGAGCAGGCTCAACCACTCCTCACGGTCTTATCCTGAGGGAACCCAACGTCCTGTGATACTCGATCAGTGGTCTTCCTCTGCTTCTCTTGCCTTCCACTTTTCCAGTGACCATGAGCTTCTCCAGGTTCGAGTTCCCAGTTTGGCAAGCAACGTTTCCAGTGTCCAGGACATGTTGCAGACATTTAAAAGCCGATTTTTGTTCAGTGCTCCTGTTGGCTAGCTATAGGCCATGCGAAAAAAAATTAAGGAACACCCATTAGACTATGATGCAAATGTCCCGTTTTGATAGGAAGAAGGTTCAGATACTATATTGTGGAACCAAGAGACATTGCCAAATACCCAATTGTTCAAAATACTGTGCTACTGTTAAGGTAATAAGATGAACCACGAGAGAAAGCACAGTGGGAACACGACTTGAACTTGACTCAATAATAATAATACTGTTTAAAAAAACACTGCAAATTCTAGAAAATTAAAGGCTAAAGTTACAAAGCAATTTCATCTACCTTAGAATAAAAGACAATGTACAACAACGCTGGCCGTTGCATAATAAATAAATAATAGTAATAGTTATTGATATAATTTAGTCTACATTCGTTATTATAATCGATGTCTAGACGATAAAATTAATTCTGTTTTCGTCGATAAGATTTAAACGGGTGCGATCGAAATTACAAACAAAAAGAGGTGTGTCGAAATTTGTAAATCAGATATTTCGATTTCCTGAATTAGATCAATCAATCGACGTATTTCCAAGAAAGGTTAATCGATATGAAACGTTATCACGTAATTTACAGATTGATAAAGAGTTGGAATTTGATCATAAGATGCCATCTTTCCGACAAGAGGCAACACATTTTTGAAGAAGATCGTGCGATTTCGAGAATCAGCAAAATTTGGAGAATCATTCAAAATTGGACAATAACAAATAATGGTAATGATATCTCGATGATACGCTCTGTGTATAATCGAATATAGATGAAGCAAAAACAATATCTCAAGCATTACTTATGCGTTCACAAAAATAATGAAGCATTATTTGTTGATTAGTTGTACTAGATTGTGTATGCAAAACTTACTTAGCATTTATTTTTAGGACATTAAGATGTTATTATAGGAATATCGATGGTAGATTCGTTGTTACATACTTCTCCTCCCTTTTCTTAAACGATGGATGTATTGCTGTAGCAACCGTAGTTGAACTGAATACAGAAATCATTGCACTCAGAAGCATTGCTTGCAAATAGCATGCTTCCACCTTGTTATTCGAATTAACAAAAGAAAATCTAATGAAATTGAAAAAGGAAAGAACGCAGTAAACCTTTCAAACACTGAATTTTCTAACGTGTATTGTTGTCCTTCTGTCACAAATAACATTAAGCAGGTATAAATAAGACAAATGGGTTATTTCTCAGTGATGTATGGCAATGAAATCACTCTCGAAAGCGTATAGTAAAATAGTTTTAAAAAAAAGAGCTACCTTTGTGATACCTGAACTACTTGAACGAATTCAAAGAGTGCCCATCAGACAAACCAGACAAAACCACTCACTAAGTGACTCAAAACAAAACACGTTTATTCTCCGCGCTTCACATATTTTTAACAATTCATACAGTGAGCTTGACTTATTTGACTTATATAACTCAGCCCCTCACAAGTATCTAAAACCAATAAAAAACATTCACACAATATGTATTACTCTACACAGACTAGATCTATTCATGATTCAGAGTTGTAGTTACTCTCAGTATCGCCCTGGTGAAAGGCCACCATTCAGAATTGAAACGTAGATTGAAATGGCTTTTAGCCGTGTTTGGTGATCTGATCTGAATAGCCAGGTATTTCCGCACCTTCCTCTTTCCCTTCTCCTTCCACTCCCTAATACCTCCAGCCTCACAAAATACCCCAATTGGGGATGCCATAATATCATTGGCTCCAGACGGTTGGGAGCAGTTGGGACTCTTGTGAGGTATTCATATAAAAAAAATTCCCTTCTCCCTCTCACCATCCCATCCCCATAGGATAAACACTTGAGTGAAAACCTACTTTTCTACAGTTCCTTACAGGAGGCCCTGAAGGGAAATTATTTCCCTCAAGGCCTATATCATCTTTGGGGATGCTGCGTGGAGGGATACACTAAACATACTTATGGTTTACCATGCTTCATAAATATTGTGAACTCTTGGGTTTTCCAAATGAAATAAAATAATAAAACAAAATAAAATTATGCACCAATACACACAATCCATAAACGAGAAGAGATTTTACAACGGAGCTCTCAGTGGCAGGATCAAATGCTCGTGAAAAACAGTTACATTATATGGCATGTCGTAATAATTATGTTAAATACAACAAATACATCGTTTAGTTACTGAAATTTATAATACAAATACAGCATTCCCAAAAACCAACTACATTTAATGATTCCCATTCTTAAAATTTAAGGCGATCTGTTTCTGTCGCACAGATTAAATAAATTTAGTAATTATTATTAGTCATCAGTCTCAAATATACCTTGCAGGTCCGTCTAGTTGTAGAAGGAGAAGATATTGCATGATGCATTGTACAAAATAATTATATTTTAGCTAATAAAAATCACAATAAAGACGCAAAAATGTTATTTTGGTGTATTCCTTTAATCGTACCTTTTCAGCGATTTCGACCACTGTGCGATTATAATACTAGGAAGGGAGGAAAATATCTTAATAAAACACCACTGAATAGATAATCTCAAGAAGTGTGATCGATTTTAAAGATGACAGATGTCGCCAATTCACATAAAACCTTTCGATTCCTAGGCCTCAGACAGGTCAAAGAGATTGATTGAAGAGACATTTAGTCTATTTTTGAATATTTTTAATTGAGCTTATTCGGGCACACGGACACGCTTATAAATACATTTCTATCGGTTTATCTAACGTTTAGTGGCTGAGTTGATAAATGGGTTTGCACCCAGGCGTCGCAGGTTCAATCCCTCTGCTAGTCCTCCATAATTGCACAAGCAACATCTTTGTTTAAGAAATCAATTCAGAGGCTGTGCAAAGAGAGGCTGGACCTGCTATGAACGGAGTCCTCTGATTTAGCCCAGGACAGAGTGATGTGTGGGAGGTGCCTTGTCGAAGCAAGGGGTCTCCGATTCTAATAGAACAAGGGATTCCATGACAATTGGCTCCTCGACAGTTGGCTCCCAGGCAGTTGGCTCCCCGACGGTTGCCCCCCCCCCCCGACAATTGCCCCCCGACAGTTGGCTCCCCGACAGTTGCTCCCCCGACAGTTGCCCCCCCCCCCGACAGTTGACTCGCCGACAGTTGGCATCCCGACAGTTGGCCCGCAGACAGTTGATCCCCTAGACAGTTGATCCCCCGGACAATCGATCCCCTGGACAGTTGATTGTACGTCCTCATTTTGAGTTACTTATATCAGCAGGCGTCTTGAGTGGAAATCTGCTCATACAATTAATATAATAAAATCGTTGGGATGGAACTTTTTACTAACAATAATGCCGAGTCGCCGAAGGAGTATTGCATTGAGAATATACGACCAAACTGTCATGGGGGATCAACTGTCGGGTAACCGAACAAGGGAAGGTAAGAATAATAATTTCATCACGATCATGATTGTATAATAAAATACCCCTAGTGACATCTATGAACCAGTTAATAATACATTTCCGATCAGGCAATTTTACGTCCTATCAAACAACAGCCCTACAAAATAATCTTCCATGAATTTGAAGGAGATTGCGATGTGGTTTAAAACTCTGCTAAATATTCTCCCGAGAATTGATATAAACAGTTCATAGATGGCGTTAGTTCATCGATAGCTATCAAATTTATTGTAATATTCACATAATAATACGATGGAGGCAACAAATAATGTAATAAAGTAATATACAGGTTCTATATCAACACCACTGAAGAGATAAATTTAGAGAAGTGTGCCGTGGGCGTGTCCGTGCGCAAGAAGTAAGTAAAAATTTCTTCGTTTTCTATCTCTATAAGGAGATACCTAGCATGACTTCGTGTGGTGGTCATTTTCATCAACGATTTTGGTTAGAGTCACTGATGTTAGAATTGATAGACTTGCCTTAAGCACGATTTCGACGGCTGGAGGCAAAGGTGACATTTTTGAAAATTTAGCACCAGTTTGTTCTCTGGCGTCGGTGTTTGTGTTGCGTGATTTTGACTGCGGTAAGCAAATTGCAAAACATTTATAAAAATGGTCACCAAAATATTCGGTTTTTACAAACAAGCCGAACCTTTTTACTTAGTTGTGTTACTTAAATTGGTGGTATGCCTAGCTCGCCCCCGCCCTTCTTATTTTGGTTTCTTCCCCTTGTGTGTTAGGGTATCTCTATGTATTATTTGATCTGTACTTGCGCACGGAACGTTTTTACTGGAAGTAGAAAAGAAAAAGAAAAACAGTAATTATTGAATGAAACACTAGTATATATTGATTAACTTGGCGGGTTTGCGATAAGCCGACGTAGCTCAATGGTAGAGCATCTGACCGGCAATCAGAAGGGTGCAGGTTCGAGTCCTGTCGGCGACATTTATCTTTGCTCGGAAAGGTTTTTTTCCATTTGGATGAGTGTTTCAGGCTAATAATTATTGTTTATACAAATAATTGTTACCCTTTGCGCTATGCACAAAAATCTTGTCTTAAGTTTTTAAGAACTTTAGTTTATCAATTAATTAAATAATTGATAAAGGTAGACATGTCAAAATCCTTCATGTTTGCAACAAAGGACAAAAATTAGATAGAGAATCACTATAAATTAATCGCCTTACGAAGAAAATTGGTCGTAAATATGTCATTAATAAACAGTTGGAGCATAATGCTCAATCACCATTAATATATCCATTATAATTCATATGAATTAAAAATATCTATTTACTATGTAACGTTATTCAAAATTTTAATATTAAACATTAAAATTACCTATTTGTACCATAAATTAACAAAACAACTTATAATACCTTAAATTAATAAAATAGAAACATTCATTATATAGAGACAATGTTGTGTACCCCTGCCTAAGTTTGTATAAATACCGTAGCATAAGAATTTCAACTACCAGTCTGAAAATGTCCGTATTAGGATGAAACCGGTCCTGGTGAAAATAAATAAGTGGAACAAAGTACAAAAGTGTTTTAATTTCAATTCTAATTGAAATAATGGTCAATGCTCAGTTATATGCATTCCTGAGCCCGGAGTGCAGTTGGATTTCAGCAGTGCATATAGAAATTACATGCAGTTAAAGTTACGTAAATTATCTACACTTAAAAAAAAATGTAATTTAAATCTAAAAAAATAAAAATTACGATTTTTTATTTACAAAATCATTAACACAAGTGTACATTTAATTATTTATCAATTATCTCGTGCGGTTGACTATGCAGTCAGCAACCATTCGCTGCAGAACTTCTTGAAGCACTGCAGCAATGTCGACCTTCCAATAGATAGCGATATTTCATTCCAAAGTTTGATATGCTTGGTGTAACCCTAAGTGACCAGCTCAGGTATGGGGGCTCCATCGAAGCCAGAGTAAAGTTAGCCTCTCAGAAACTGGGCGTATTGTACAGAGCCCGCAGATACTTTAATAGTACACAACTGTTGACCCTGTACAAATTGAAAGTGCGCCCCATTGTAGAATTTGGCAGTCACCTCTGGTCGAGAGCCCCAAAATATCTGGAACGGGCGGTATGTATAATTATCTTAACAAACGGATTGCAACATTGGATCACAGACGTCAGATGGGAATGCTGTCCTTGTTCTACCGGTATTTTAATGGAAGGTGCTCTGAGGAACCAGCGTCATTAATCTCTTCGGCACTGGTGCACAGTCATTGTAATTTTGATATCTCATTGCACATGAGAACGAGTCGCTTCTACGACTCGTTCTTGTGTTCAACAGCTCAGTTGTGGAATGATCTGCCGGTCTTTGTTTTTCCTTCATCATACAACATGGGTCTCTTCAAGAACCGAGTTTACTACTTCCTTATCCCCTAAGAGACCATCCACACAGCATCCCCAAAGATGATATAGGCCTTAAGTCACTGCAAAACAAAAAACAAAATTTTGAGGAATATCTGTAACTACCTTCAAATACACCGGTTCGATGTCTGTGGAGAACAAGTAAACGATCTCTTTGGCTTATGTTGCATGCATGAGGGACACGAGACCACTGCTGTTTATCAAACAGAAACCTTCGAATTCATCAAATTGTACATTTGACACATTTAATGTAACTTCCTTCTGTTCGACATACTTAGTATCCCATGCCGAAAAGGGTAAGGTGAGATATGCTCGCGTCTGGGACATTATAGCAATATCGGACTTATAGCAATATTCAGTAAAGATGGACCATACACGGTGTCTCCATAGTCCAATATTGAGAGAGCGAGACTATCGTAATAATTCCGTGTACTTTTACTGACACATAATCTCTCATATTATTCAACAGACGAATCTCGAATAAACGAAAACAATATCATTGGCAATTATTTCACGGCAATATCAGAGATTGGCATTTATGTAATGATAAACAATTATAATCGAAAAGAGAAGATAGATCCCGCTTCTGTTCGTTATTACGTCATAGGTCAAAATATTCATAGACAATTAGTTGTTCTTTAATGCTTGAATGTTAAAGTACCCGTTAATTTTTAACGACTTTCTCAAACAAAGTGGTGATTGATAATTACACTGATGTAGCAGTTGATATCGTTGATAGCTGTAACATCTGTTACCTCATCTTCTCTCTCATGAACCAGAGTGGTAGATAAACTCAATTTGTCTCAATATTTCCCTGGAGAAAGGCCGTCATTCAGAATCGAAACGCCGCTTGAAATGGAATAAGGAATTCCAGTGAAAAATATAATGGCTTTAAAAAAATATATTCATATAGATCAGCAAATGCCAATTCTGAACATATAACTTTCATTAATACGTAGAATTTATAATTCGTTTTTTAAAAGTGAATATAAAATCATCTCATCAAAACACCGTGTTATGTTGGTACCATTGCATTTGGAACATCTGACGTCACGTGCGCATTCTGTTTTTGGATTAGTAAAAAAAAAATATTTTTCGCTTTTGTTTTGTATTTTAAATAAGTTTTTTGTTTTTATTTTTCACTTTAAGTTCTATGATTGAAGTTCAATACAAACAACTATTATTCATAAAGAAATTAGAATATTCACGATCAAACCAATTATAATGCTCAATACTATTATTATTCTTTGAGTTAAAGTTTTTAAAAGGGTATATAATTTTATTACATATGTTTAGTTATGATTTACTATGAATAGAATATAAAATTATGCGCGGTAAAGCTCATCCTTGTTTTGATATTATTTGACATCTAACCTAAAAACTGATCAGAATCGACTGATCATAGATTTGGAGCGTTTTGGCGGATTTTGAAAATTATTTTAACTATGAAAACTAACTGTAGAAAAAAAAACGAAATATACTGCTATTTAAGTTTGAACGTTATTATTGATAAAAAAAATATTAATAAAATTGGACTGCAGTTCCTTATTAGCAGTGTTTGGTGATCGGGTGAGAATAGTTACGTACTCCTAAATCGTTCTCATTATTTTTTATAATTCAAATTACATTATTACACTTCTCTTTTAAGCAATGCTTGTGTAGAGAAGCGGAGTGTACATATTGCGTATTTACATAATAACGTTGCATGGGTGTTATATGAAAATGATAATTGAGATTGTTTACATGATAATATTACCGAGTCGTAGAAGCGACCCGTTCTCATGTGACAAATATCAACCGTGTGCAAATGTTAGGCGCGCGTTTGGATTGCTTCCCGACTGTGCACCGGTGCCGAAGGGACCAATGACGCTAGTTCCTCAGAGCATCTCTCAATCATCATCAATCCGTTTGTTAAGATAGGAGAATCTATCAAACAGACCGCCCATTTCTGCACAGAGTCGAGGGTTTTTTTCAGATATTTTGGGGGTCCCGACCAGAGGTGGCTGCCAAATTCTACAGTGGGGCGCACTTGCGGTTTGTACAGGGTCAGCAGTTGTGTACCATTAAAGTATCTGCGGACTCTGTACAGGTCGCCCAGCTTCTGAGAGGCTAAATTTACTCTGGCTTCGACGGAGCCCCCATACCTGAGCTGGTCACTTGTTACACCAAGGATATCAACGGAGGGCTCGTTAGGAAGATTAAAAACATCACCAAAATGCGTTATTAAAATATTTTACGGTCATATTCTAATAAAAAAAATAATTTTCCACAATGAACAATACAAAAATATAGGAAAAAGGGTTCCCATATAGGAGATTTTTCACTTAAAACATTCACTAAAAGACTCATCAAAAATGTTCGGTTAAACGAAAGGCCAAGGTTTGTTCTACTATTTCTAGGTCATCCAATTTTCAAACAAAAGCTCATGATTTTGCATTACTTCCCATTGCATCGCCTTAAGCAAAAAGTCTTTAGCCTAAGGAGCAGGACAATGCCTTATCCTTAAAAGGAACCGGAATCAGGCCCCCGATGTCAACAAAAAATTCTCACCAAAACGTGTGTTGGCCAGTGGTGTTATTGATGGATATTTCGCCTAAGATCGCCTTTGTTTAGAATGCAACATCTTCACAATATTACTCTGTAAAGATATTCGAGGTCGATATTACAAAGATCCATTACTTTAACAGAGATTCTCATGGCCGACCAGCATAGACGATTCCGGACCCATTGATGAACAAGGATCCGCTTTATGACTTCTTCAAATAATCTTACGCAAAAATGGCACATTTATGTGAAGTATTCTTTTGTCGTGTAGTTCCTGTTTTACCATATTTAATATCTATAGAAAAGGATTGGGTGGGAAAATGTAGTTTTTGCTAGGAGCAGTGACGTGCACGGAGTTTGTAATTACGGTAGACAGTAGAAAAACAGCGAATTAATTGATAAATTATTTTGAAAAATCAATCAATTTATTTGTTATTAAAGTTGTGCTAATCAATAGATTTTTTTATTTTATTTTATTTATTTTATGAATATCGGCACAAGAGTCCCAACTGCTCCCAACCGCCTGGAACCAGTGAGACTATGGCATCACCAATTGGGGAATGTTGTGAGGCTGGAGGTATTAGGGAGGGGAAGGAGAAGGGGACGAGGAAGGTGGGGAAATACCTGGCTCTTCAGGTCTGGTCACAAAACACGGCTAAAAGCCATTTCAAGCAACGTTTCAATTCTGAATGGTGGTCTTTCACCAGGGCGATACTGAGAGTATATTCCACTCTGGAACGTGCGCAAATATACTATATATATATTTTAAATGCGTTAATTGTGAAACAGCACAAATTAATTAAATAAAATTTACTTGCGCACGCCGGGATTTGAACCCGCGACTTTCGGATTCGTAGTCGAGAGCCTTACCCCTCGACCATGGAGGCCGTTCAACCACAGATGGCGCTGATTGCCACATTTGCTGTCATTTCCGAAAAGCTCTGCTTTTTAGACACTAACACAAGGGAGTAGTCCCTTGACGTGCATTGCGCACACATGTACGTTTGAATATATACAACATATATTTTATTGTGACAATTCAACGTTAGCGTCGTAATATTATGTTTCAACATCTGGGGAACAGATACTTCGATGTTGTTAACATATTACAGTATAATAATGCATTAGTACGGTTTTTTTGATCGAGTACAGCTAGGTTGTTTGAAACTATTTAACTCTGGATAAAAGTGCCAAATTATGTTGTTTATTTTTATATAATCTATTATAATAGCTTTTCAACATTATTTGAAAATGTTCGTGTTAAAGCCTGTAAATAAATAAATAAATAAATAAATTCAACATTTGAATATGACGTGAACGTCCTTTTGCAAAATTAGTTCCTGCCTTTAACACGTTATGGTGGTGGTACGTCATACCGTACGTAATTTTGAAAGGAAGATCGATTTCTCGTAATAATTTTATACATTTAAATATTATTTATAATTGTACCCTGACAATGTAGGATAAGCAGTGATTATCAATGAGTATCTCGATTATCAAAAGGCACGCCTCTGGCTAGGAGTGCTTTTTGTCAATCTAGAATAGAGGTTCTCAAACTTAATTGTCTCATCGCCCATTTATGGACTATATTTTTCATCAGCGCACCCCCTTTTCCGTTTCTTTTTACGCTACAATGCGATAAATCTAAATATATACACCGTGACTGAGAGATGATAACTCTCATTTCCGCGGTCGACTATATACCCCGACACGATGTTTCCATCACCCCTGTTCTCCATTATGATAGCTTTTTGATCTTGATAAATATTTTTAATGATATTTTACATATTATATTATGTAGTACATTATTGTTCACCTGACAACAGGTCCCGAGAAACCTGCTTAGGTATTGTAACACCTTAAAGAAAATAACAAAAAAAAACAATAGAATTTCATTTTGTTGGACGATTCTTTCAACGATGTACCTACGACAATTTTAATTCATAGAGAAAACTTTTAAAAATATATTTGTTGCCTGGGCCCAAATTTCTTGGATCACTCCAACGCCCCTTGGGGGGCGATATCGGCCACTTTGGGATTCTCTGATCTAGAATAATATTGATGGGAGACATACAAGAGGAAAACCAAACCAAAGGTGAAGCCAAGGCTACTGGCCCAACACGGTTGTACCTGCCTGGAATAAAAATGCAATTATAATTGAAAGAAAAAAGTTGAACGCATTTGTTCAATTTCAGTTAAAAAGACAACGGTTTTGATTTTATGTATGATATATTGACCGGTTAGGCGTCATGGGTTCAATTATTCGGCTGGTTACGTCCTCCATCATTGCACAAGTAACGCCTTCCGCTTATGTTTGTATTATTTATTTATATTTATTAATATTACAATCAATGAGAAATGGTAGAAAATATGGAGAGACAAGTACTAGTATCGTTGAGCAGTTGAGTAGCGCTGTTGGCGTGTTCTGGTAAATATAAGTTCTCGCTTTCGGAGCATAAAAGAGTGCGTGCGATCTCCCACGAGTATACTTGTGAGGAGCGTAGAAGTTTGTCTCTTTCAACTTAGGTGGATTACATATGGCTTCAGAGATTAACTTAAAAAAACGTTTACCTAAAAATATTTTTCGGCGGGCTTCTAAGGTGTCGAAGGCAAGCATTCCTGTTAAGAACATGGTTGGATATATCTCGTATAAAGGTAACGCATAAACCCCCTTTGCACTCTTTTTATTTTGAGAATATTGGTTTAGATAACGGAACTGGACCAAGATGCTGGAAACACGTTATCATGTGACGGTAGTAGAAGATTTTCAAATATTGTCAGGTTATTCGTAACCAGGGAATGCTTAAAAAAAGAAAAAAAGTTCATTTCAATAAACCCAATCTCTAATTAGTACATTGGGATACAAGGCTATGGAATAACCCGTATTTCCAATGCGATGTATGGCAGTGAGGCATGGAATTGGCAGAGGAAGGATGAAAGTAAACTGAATGCCGTAGAATTGAGATCTCTGAGACGAATGTGTGATAAAACCAGGTATGATCGTGTGAAAAATATTGAAATTCTGAATGGAAGAAGAAGCCGGGGACGCCCGAAGAAGACATGGCACGATCAAGTGAATCAAATACTTGAGTCGGTCCATGTCATAAGTCGGAATAATAGAAGAGAATGTATGAGACGATGTATGAATGTGAATGAAGCAAGAAGTGTATGCCAAGATCGAGTTGTTTGGCGGTCAGTCCTCTCTGCCTACCCCTGTGGAGAAACGGCGAGATGGTTAGTTAGTTAGTTAGTCCAATGCGAACTGAGATATAATTATTTTTGTCCTTATCGATCCCTCTACCAGTGGCGTGGATTGATCTAAGACCAAAGGTAGGCTGTGCGTAGTTTTTCAAGTTCGAATATGAATTGCGCATTGAATATTTGTAGATAGTCCTTACGAAAAAGGTGTAAATTTGTCATATAGAAATAATTAATCAGTGTAGAACGATTGTGACAAAATATATACAAAATTTATGCAAAAAATAGATAATGGGGTAGAGGAAGGTTGGGAGGTACCCGCCTAATCTACCTTAAGATCTAGTAACCAAACACAGCTTGCCCATGCTATTTATTTCAAATAGCAATTATGATTTGTATTGCAGTGAGGCATAGAATTGGCAGAGAAATAATGAAAGTAGAGTGAATGCTGTAGAAATGAGATCCCTGAGACGAATGTGTGGCAACGTGTCAGGCCCTAAAGCCTGGAATAAACTGCCATACGATCTAAGATTGATTAAAGACTCAACAGAATTCAGAGCAAAACTCACCTCTTCGGATATATCCATGAATAGTTCAGTTACCTAATAAACAAATAATTATAAATATTTGTAAATGTAAATAATTATTATCAAAAATCTCAAATAAAATCATGTTTCAAATAAATATCTATTCTTGTTTTGCCAATAACCTTCTAATATATATAATATCAATGACAAATAGGATTTAAACAGTAACTGCAATATCATGCAATGTGCAGTGTTTTCTAATATATGTGTCCTGTGCGTGCAAAGTCATACCATCTCAGCCCAAAACATTGTAATTTAACGTTTTAATCTGGAGTGCCCTACCAGGTAAGTATGTTTTCCGTATATGTACATAATACGATAAACCCTAGCAAGTAGTGTTTGTACAGCGCCCTTGAGGTGATTTTTTAACAAAAACGGCGCTATACAAATCATCCAAGTATTATTATGATTAATATTAAAACCATGTATGATCGTGTGAAAAATGTTGAAAACACAAAACTAATCAATACACATCAATACTTGTACCACATTTAACACATCCACGTGAACACCTCAGCACAGTTTCTCCTAGTGAGGTGGTCACAACACATGTAACACTCCTTTCACAGTATCAGCTCTTCAAACCTACCTCACACTACACATTATAAAACACTTTTATTATACTTTAAAAAACGTATTATGTAAAATGGTACTGTATGATATATAGATATAAATAAAAAATTGAAGAAGATAATATTAACATATCCTACATGAAAAGCGAATTCTAAAAAAAACCACAGAAAATAAAAAGGTATCAGTCGTATCTGGGACTCGAACCCAGGACCTCTGTCTTACCGGGACAACCGCTTTACCGACTAAGCTAATGAGACCAGTTCAATTTACGCCATATTCATCGATATCATATCTCAAATTCGAGACTTGTTAATATTATCCTCCATTTTAAATCCCATATTCTTGGCTGCTATCTTTATGATGATTAGAAAGTTCTTCCCGATAATGAAACTTTTTTTTTTTTCGGTTTCGTGTTTCGTCTAGGATATGTTAATATTATCTTTTTCAATAATTAAATATTACAATGAGGTTAGGAAAATAAATTAAATAAAGTAGATTCTGATTTGTGGTCTTTCACCAGGGCGAAACTGAGGTTATCCACAAACCCGGGCCTGAGTGTATGGTAAAAGCTGCTTTGTCTCTGGTTTGCATACTAGAATAAGATCCATTAGTTTGACAGTCGTGGAGTGGTGAACGCAGTATAGCAGTGATTAGCTATGAGTGATGAGTTGGTTTGTGGTGGTTGGGAGAGGCAGAGGAGATATCTCGGAGCGAGTTGGGTCCCAGGCTGGCCTTATCGGGCGAGAATCGCGTTGACACGACCGCGACGAGAGCGAAAACACCAGGGGAGAAATAGTAATTCAACTAATTTATCCGAAAATGCCAAGTGAACATAGTAAAAAAATAATCTGATTGTGAATTCTTGCTTGTCGTTTGAGTGTCATAATTGATTTGACGGCGAAAGTAATGCCCAGAGACGACTATTACTATCTCTAAACAAAGAAACATTAATTTGAAAATTTTATTTCATTCCAAACATTTATATAATTAATAAAGTTCTTAAGTAGGTACCTATTTGTGTACATTTTGAAAATCTTTTACCCAAACAAACCTTCTTCTTTTGAATATGTAATCTGTGGCTAACCAGAGTGGTACATCTATGGGCTAACCTCAACAAACCGTCAATAAACCTTCCCGGCACTAATAAGAACAAACTGTGCTATTTTCAGTGAAACCGGTCTAGTAATTTACGAGAAAATCAAGGAGAGACAGACAAACGGGGCCGGGATATTTTACACATGATAAGTGGTACCTTCCTTATAATGTTTTTATTTATTTTAAATATTATTCTGTGTGTGTGTGTGTGTGTGTGTGTGTGTGTATATGTGTGTGTGTGTGTGTATATATGTGTGGGCGTGTATGTGTACCTATGTGTTTGAATAGTGCTATGCACTGGAGAGTTGTGATTGCGCATTGATGTTAAGAGTAACATTTTTTCTTAAATTTGTTAAATTCTAAAGTTGTGGTTCGGTCATGTGTAAGTATTATAAAAGGTACTTTATAATATAACATAGAAAAAATACGAAGAAAATAAGCTAACTTAACCTAACCAAACCTATCGTTTTACTTTTAATCATTTCTTGAATCTGTTAATTTATGGTGGAATTGCACTTTAATATATATATATTTTTTTTTAAATAAATAATATTACTTTTACCATGTTCAGAAGTAAAATAGACACTTAAAATAGATATATAGCATTGGCGTGCAGCCCATAAAGGCTGAAAAGCTGTGCCTACCCGAAGAAAAATAACGAACCATGAAGAATTTTTATTTTTAAATGTGGCACACAATTTTCATGCTTAAACACATGTGATCTAGTTGCTGATCTTATTTATAGGTGAAATAACATTTGAAAGCTGCAAACACTACAGGCACCTGCAGTTAGGTTAGCCGCAAGCAAATACTCTTAAATGATAATACCTGCAGCTCGTGATATTTGATGGCAGCGTGCACTAGCGCCATCTAGCGGCCCGAGTTGTATGAATTTTTTTTTCTTCATACATTTTAATAGATTTTTTGTAAAATGTACTCATAAGAAATTTAGAAATCGAAAAAAAAAATTGGTAACCTAAATATGATTGTACTCCTTTTTGATCATGTATATATTTTTTTACAGTAACTCCACAAATGAGGCTCTGAGAGAAATAATTTTCCTCAAGGTCTATTTCTTCTTTGGGGATGCTGTGTGGAGGGTCTTTTAGAGGATAGGAAAAAGTGAACCTGGGTCTTGAAGAGACCCATGTTGTAAGAGGGAGGAAACAGGGAGGCCGGCAGATCATTCCAAAGCCGAGCTCTTGAACACAAGAACGAATCGTAGAATCAACCCGTTCTCATGTGACAAATATCAACTATATGTTTTTAAATCTATACATGTTTTTAACCTTTCCCCTACGGTGCTAAAATAAAAACGCGCGTTCCGGTGTTGGGTAGTCCCTCCAAAATCAAAAATTATAGATTTTAAATCGGAAAAATAATAAAATTCATAGCTAATCCCCTTAAGTAATTATAATTAAAATCAAAATTATAATAATTGAGATTTATTTGATGTAAACATGTAAAAAAAAAACCATCTGGCAACGCTCACGGAACGGGCATAGATCAACTCTGATTGCAAGCCCGACAGCTACTGCCGCTGGCACGCCTCTACGCCTCGAAGGAAAAAAACACGACTGAGAACATCGAGCTCCTCGCGCTTCCAGAGTATGAAAGAGTGAGATGCGAATATAGTATCGCGCTTCCCGCATACTTCTCACGTATCGTCGAGACCTAATGTTGAGGCACTCACAGCGCTGTTATACACGAATTTGTTTCCGATGTTCACAAAATACTTCCGATGTACTCGATAAATTCTGATTATTATTAATATTATTTTTTAAATCAATGCGTAAATATATTATGGAGGAATACCTAAAATATTAACCTTGTATTTATTATATTTATAGAGATATTGATGGATATTAGAAGCAACGTGTAGAAGATACTCAACAAAGGGAAGGGAGGGTTAAAATATGATATTGGGATTGTATTAACATTTAAAGCCTCGCTGCTCGTGCAATGTCTAAATTGTTTTAAAAGACAATAAAATATTTATTATAATAACAATACAATCTGGAAGCCTATAGCCTCGGCCGTTAGAGGCGGCAGTGCAGCATGTTGCCAGTATTTTAACATCTATGAGATTTGATTACACGCGTAGCTTTGTCAAAATACTGGAAAAATGCAACTCTACCGTCTCTAGTGGCCCAGGCTTATAGTGCTTCCAGACTATATTGCTATAGAATATATTACACAGAAAATTAAATAAAATGTAGGAAGAAAATCCATTTGTACAACTCGGGCTGCTAGAGGGCGCTAGACATGTTGCCATCTCAATGTATGCTAAATGTCAGAAGCTGCGCGTATTGTCATATTTCTACGAGATTTGCCTGCCCACACGGGGAAAACGAAAGTGAGTTTCAAGTGCTGTCGTGCATTCAGACACTACTGCATTCTGTGTTGCAGAGTACGTGAAATTTTATTAGAATCCGATGGCCTCAGAATAGATATTTGAATGTGTCTATCTTATAATTCATATTTTAATCATTTCGTTGAGTGGTTACGATCCTTGGCTACGAAACCGGAGGTCGCGGGTTCAAATCCCGGCGTGCGCAAATAAACTTTATTTGATTAACTTGTTATTTCACAATTAAAAATAATATGTAGTATATTTGCGGCACGTTCTAAAGTGGTAGATACTATCAAAATATCGCTCCGGCGAAAGACCACCATTCAGAATCGAAACGTTTGCTAGAAATCGCTTTAGCTGTGTTTGGTGACCAGATTTAAATAGCCAGGTAATTTCCCACCTTCCTCTTCCCCATCTCTCTCCACTCTCCCCTACCTTTATCCTCACAACATACCCTAATTGGGGATGCTTTAGTATCACTGGCTCCAGACGGTTGGGAGCAGTTGGGACTCTTGTGTGGTATCACATAAATAAAATTAAAGAAGTTATAATAATAAACTATTACAATGGAAGGAGGTATTGATTAATTAAAAATATATTTTATTTTTAATCGTTAAAGATAGCATTAACAACTCTCCAAATAGTCTATTCAGGACCTTGCATTATAATCCACTGAGCTACAGCTATCCCAATCCGTCATATTTATCGGTATCATTCTTCGATTTCTAAGAAATGTTAACATCATATTTAATTAATTCCCAACTTAGCTGTAGCTCAGTGGATTAGAGCGCAAGGTCCCGGATCATGAGGTCCTGGGTTCGAGTCCCAGTTGCCAAAAAAATCTTTTTCTTTTCTGTGTCTTTTCAGTTTCACATTTAATTTTGAGAGTTGTTAATACTACCTCCAATGATTAAACGTATGTTACAATGAAGTTCATAAGCTACAATTTAATCCAAAATTGAAAAAAAAATATATTTATCCACTATTAAATAAATATATATCTACATGTTTCGAAACTAATGGTTCCCTCCTCAGGATACACTGTATCCTGATAAACAATGTATTTGTATACATTGCATTCTGACTAGGGAACTATTGATTTTGAAACATGTAGCTAAATATTTTATATAATTATTTAAAAATAATACCACAGAGGGAATTTACGTTGTTTTTTATTTTTTTAACAGTAATCTCCTATTATCATCACAATAAGCGGAAGATGTTGCTTGTGGCGTGATGGAGGACTTAGCCAGTCGAGGAATTGAAGTTGCGACGCCTGGGCGGTAGCCAGTGACCGGTCGAAGAAGATGTATTTTCGATTTACTGAAGAAGATATTGATAAACTGATGATGATGCCAATATTTTTATTTATTTGACGGCCTCCATGGTCGAGGGGTAAGGTTCTCGACTACGAATTCGAAGGTCGCGGGTTCAAATCCCGGCATGCGCAAGTAAATTATATTTTAAAAAAAAATTTATATATTTTTATTTTTTTATTTTTTTTATTGTATAATATTAATTATATACAGTGGGAACTTATACCCGCTAAGCCACTGCAAGTAGCTTGTCAGCAGGAGTTTATTTCAACAATATAAAACATAATACAACAATAAATTACAATCATCATACAAATGTAGGGCAAAATTATTATATTTAGGCGCATGCATGTTGTGATCAATGTACATAAGTTGAAAATAAATTTTAAAAGAAAAAATAATGGAAATAGCATTACAGTTTTGTTATTGAGATACTAGAGTCCAATTTTATAACACCGATTTAAATAATATTATAAAAATGTCAATATCATAAAAAATATCAAAATTATAAAAGTACCAATATTATAAAAATATCAATATTATAAAAACATCAATAATTAATTTGTGTTGTTTCAGTGTTAATTAATTTAAAAATAATATATAGTATATTTGCGCGCGTTCCAGAGTGGAAGATACTCTCAGTATCGCCCTGGTGAAAGACCACCATTCAGAATTGAAACGTTGCTTGAAATGGCTTTTAGCCGTGTTTGGTGACCAGATCTGAATAGCCAGGTATTTCCCCACCTTCCTCTTCCCCTTCTCCTTCTCCTTCCCCTCCACTATACCTTCAGCCTCACAACATTCCCTAATTGGGAATGCCATACTCTCACTGGCTCCAGACGGTTGGGTGCAGTTGGGACTCTTGTGCGGTATTCATATAAAAAAAATGATAATTTTCTTGTACCTATTCTTACGAGAATGCCAATTTTCCAAGGAGCCAATTCCTTTGTAAATTGTATTAACCTTTCCTTATTTTCTGCACACTTTCACAACATAACACCGATTCAATAGATAGTTACAATTAGGAGTGTCAAACTTGTGAAGGAATAATTATTAAATTTTATAACAAGCATTATTTTTTTTAAAGAAATACAAATATTCCCTGGTTACATATAACCTGACAATATTTGAAAATCTCCTACTACCATCACAGTAAGCGGAAGATGTTGCTTGTGCCGTAAATGTAGGACTTAGCCAGCCGAGGAATTGAACTCACGACGCCTGGGTGAGACCCAAACGCGAAGCCAACTCAGCCACTGACCGGTCGAAATTTGATTTATTTTTAAGAAAGACATATCGCTAAAATGGTATTTATTTCACTAATAATGGTTATTTTATATTGAACAACAATTACAGAGCTGAAGGTCATCCAGATTAAGTTTAAATTCCGCCAAAACTAAAAAAAAATACATATTTAAATTACAACGCAAAATTGAAAAATAAAATTTTCCACACTAATCCAAAAACAGAATGCACCGTGACGTCATATGTTCCAAATGCAATGGTACCAACATAACAAGATGCATTTAATCAATGAAGAAGATAATATTAACACATCCCAAAATGAACCACGAAACCGTAAAAACAACAGAAATTAAAAAGATTTCAGTCGCATCGGGGACTCGAACCCAGGACCTCTACCTATCCGGGGTAACCGCTTAACCAACTTACCTAATGAGACCAGTTCAATTTACGCCATTTACACCGATTAAAGCGGTTACTTCCCGGATAGGTAGAGGTCCTGGGTTCGAGTCGCAGATGCGACTGAAATCTTTTTAATTTCTGTTGTTTTTTCGGTTTCGTGGTTCATTTGGGATGTGTTAATATTATCTTCTTCAATGATTAAATATTACAATGAGGTTTACAAAATTCAATAAGTTATAAAAAATAAATTGAATATAACAAGATGTTTTTATGAGATGATTTCTTATCCAATTTTGAATAACGATTTATAAATTCTACGTATAAAATTTATATATTCAGAATCGGTGTTTGCTGATCTATATGAAGACATATTGTTAAAGACATTATATTTTTCACTGTAGTTCCTTATTTTTGTGATTTAGTCGTCTTCATGTTTGCTTAGTAGTAGTGGGCGAAGCGGCTCGATGATCCGGATCACTGATCCGGATCAGTGATCCGGATCACTCACTACAGGTTCGCTGATCCAGCTCGATTGAACTACGGTTCGCGTCTCCCCGCACCATGCCCTCTCCCTCGCTCCCTTGGCCCTCCTAATGACGTCCTTAAGACGCTTTTACCTGATACTTTTTTCGTCCAGTTTTCATGTGGATTGTCTTTACAGAAAACTGATTTAGTGATCCGACTCACTAAACTGAGCCGCTTCGCCCACCGCTATTGCTTAGACATATTTTGATGTTGTTTTTTTGACCTTTTAATCTCCGTGGTATTTTTAATATCATTTGGAAGGGCATTGTACAATTTCGTAGCATGGGATTTATGATTTTTCTGGCCAAAGGACGTATTTAATCTCATAAAGGTTACTATATTTGGGGCTTTAGTCCCAGTAGTGTAAATGTGCTGGTCAGTGAGGTAATCATTTTTCGATGTATAGTTTTATAATAATGATAATATTGTATTTAATATTTTATAATTTTTCTTTCCAATTTTTTTTGCATTTTTAATTAATTACCCACTTTCATCACTTATTTTTAATTTGTTCTATTTTCTTATTTTTAGGAAATATATTGTTGAACCTGACGAGGGGAGCTTTGTCTTTGAAACATGTAAATATTTACATATTAAATACAGTAATTGTCATTTATTTCATAAATATGACTTCCATAGTTATTTTACATCTTTTGAAGAAATAAAAATGAAAACATTAAAAAATATTTTTTAAATTTTTTTTATATAAATTTCAAAATTTATTTATTAGTGTACAGATAAGGAAAGAAAAAAGTGCTCTTACTAGGGTACCCCGTTCCAAGGCCACATTGTACATGGTGCTGTTATAATGTACACATTAATTAAGTTAGTACGTGTAATATTAAATATGTTTTTTTAATAGTATGTAGGTGATAACATCAATGTGAAGCAAGAAAAATACATCAGAAGAATTATGTTCATAAAAAGAGAAAAATTATTGAAAATAAATTGTCTTGTATTTTTTCGGCTTTCACTATATAGCAATTTTTAGACATTTTGTTTGGAAGTTTTAATTTACCATGTACTTTTGCTATTTTTGGATTAATAAATTCTAGTTTTAAGAACGCTCGTCAATGGCACGGTTGTGTCGAAACCGGTAGCGAATTTATTAATCCAAAAAATAGCAAAAGTACATGGTAAATTAAAACTTCCAAACAAAATGAAAATAAATTGAATACACTAACGGTTATAATCGGGATAGTAGATGGTGGACAGAAAAGAAAAGCATTGATCTCTGCTTGGTTTTAGCACGGCTTCTATGTTGCTTTTTCCTGTCTCAATAATCCTTGTCTTATACTCGTATATATTTAAGTTACTTTTCTTTTTAATCGGTTAAATTGGCAGTAGTTTTTAGTTTGAAAGGGTGAGTTTTATATATTATTCAAATATATTATTTATAAAATAAGGGAAGATATATTGTTACCTGTAAAATCCATAATATTTGATTCCAAAATTACGTTCTTAGACTATATATTGGAGTTGTCTACATGCTATAAGATCTAGCAAACAGTTTACTAAACCCGAAGCCACGAATTCTATGTTCAACTGTATTATAAGGTCCAAACTAAGTACGCTTCTGCTGTATGGACTCCATACCAGAAAAATATATAGAAATATTGGAAAAAATACCTTTTTTTTAGATATCTTATATATGAGAAAAGATGGCGAGTACATCGTGAAGATTTTCTCTCTGAGACGTGCTACCAAACTTGCCTTTGCAGTAACAGCGTACAAAATTATACATAATTTGGTGGAAATCCATACTTTCTAGCAGCACTACGATCTTTTTTTTTAAAATTTTTATATGAATACCGCACAAGAGTCCAAACTGCTCCCAACTGTCTGGAGCCAGTGTGACTATTGCATTCCCAATTGGGGAATGTTGTGAGGCAGAACGTAATGGGGAGGAGAAGGAGAAGGGGAAGAGGAAGGTAGGGAAATAGGGAAATACCTGGCTATTCAGATCTGGTCACCAAACACGGGTAAAAGCCATTTCAAGCAACGTTTCAATTCTGAATGGTGGTCTTTCACCAGGGCGATTCTGAGAGTATCTTCCACTCTGGAACACGCGCAAATACAATATTATTTTTAAATGAATTAATTGTGAAACAACACAAATTAATTAAATAAAATTTACTTGATCTGCTTGATCTGCTATGCATACTACATGGCAGAACAGACGTGTTGGCTCAGCACAGCATGACGAGGGGTATGGTGCTGCTAAATGATATCTCTCTTGATTTCTTCAAGGTTTCAAGAGACATGCGAATATATCTCTTAATTTTTGTTTCCTTGTTACTGTTCATATATATACTAAATAAATGCAGTTTGACGTACAAAAAAGACACGTTGGAAAAGAAAAGGAAAATTCTTTCTGCAAATGTCGTTTGTTTTGTTGAATTAAGAATCTTAACAGTATTAAAGTTGGACCTATTTTCAAATGCTTGAATTAAAATCTCCTTCGGGTAAAACACTAATAAGCACGCGTGCAATAACATTTTTACTGCCAAATTACGTTTGAAAGATTTGATTCCCGTTCCACATGTTGGCCACCCCTGCTATGGGTGATGGGACACTCGTATCACCTCAGGTGCCAAGGTTTGTGTTTTCAAATACGAAATAGGATTGCGAAAATCAGCATTTAATGCAGCATAAACGCGATTTACGTTTGTGTTTTTGTACATTTTACGATAAATTTACACAATCGGTTTATTGCACAATACATACGATATTGAGGACACTTGTGGTTTTACATTAAAAATTTAATACTTATATTTAAATTTATATATTTTTAATACGTTACAAAATTCTTTTGATAAACCAAGTACAATGTCTGCGGATTTTGTGTTTTTATTATTTTCTATTGCATGTTTTGCTTTCATTTGTTATTTATCACATGTATATCTCTATATACAAAAATGAATGTTTGTCCGTCTGTTAGTCCTCGATTTTTTCATAAATTACTCAACCAGTTTCGCTGAAAATATCAAAGTTTGTTCTTATTACTACCGGGAAGGTTTAGAGGATAGTTTGAATGCAATCAAATATGTAAAACTGTTGCTATAACGTTTTAAAATTAGTATGAAAAACATTGAACCCGCCATGTTGTACTGAGGTTAGCCAATAAATAAACCACTCTGGTTAGCCAGAGATTACATATTCAAAAGAAGAAGATTTGTTTGGGTAGAATATTTTCAAAATGGAAAACACAAGTAAGTACCTATTTAAGAACTGTTTTATTTAGATATATTTTGTTTGGATTGAAATAAAATATTCAAATTGTTTCTGTGTTTTGAGTCATCACAAGGATTTCGGTGTCAAATCAATTATGGCACCCAAACGACAAGCAAGAATTAACATCTTCATAACTTTATCCCAAAAAAATCCGTTCAAGGCTGGGTACACATCAGCTAGTACGCACGTAAAATGCATCGTAATCTATATGTTAACTATACATCTACAATACTGTTTGTCTGTGCAAAAACTCTCGAACTAACCACTGGCTTCTTTGAAAATTGAGCAGCTTTTTCCATTAATCTACAGTTTTTAGGTTGATACAAGTATTTCAATTCGAATCTTCAGTTCCAACTTGAGGCCTTGAAATATCTATTTAACAAAAAAATATGATAACGGAATCGGTCCGGCTTACTTATCAGAACTGTGTATTCCAGAAAATTTCAATTCACGGCAGTCCACCCTTAGGTCAGCAGCGTCATCAGCTATCGGAAGGTTGAAGAAACCAAAGGGCACACCTAATACTAAGTTCGGTGATCGTGCTTTCGGAGTGTCAGGACCTAAAGCCGGGATTGAACTGCCGCATGACTTAAGAATTATCAAAGACTCGACAGAATTCAGAACTAAACTTAAAACTCATCTTTTCAGACAATCGTATCCATAAATTGAAGAAATACACACGTGAATTGCTTAGCTAGGCTAGCCGGTTAGTGCTTACCTAAGGTCATTAAATAGAAAAAAGTTGAAAATTCACGCATCGGTGCGTAAATGCGCCCACAGCCCGTAACACTGTAAATAACTAAGTGCAAAAAAAAATAAAAAGTTAATATCTATTAAAAGCTTCTTACGCTTTTTAAGGTCATTTTATAAATATTTTCCAGTCCTAAGAAATTATAAATATTTCAAATAAATACCAACTCTTCTTGTGCCGCCAAACTTCTAATAAATGTTACATCAATAGAAAAGGAGGATAAAATAGCAACTGTAAAACTATCATCTCTATACTTAAATTTTCTAATAAATTCATCTGAAGCGACCTGCCAGGTAAGTATGTTTTTTTGTGTGTACATAATTAGATAAAGAATAGGAAGTAATATTTGTACAGCGCCCTTGAGGTGATTTTTCACAAAAACGGCGCTATACAAATCATTCGATTATTATTATTAAGTGTATGAAAAATACGTAGGCAGGCAATTTTCCAAAAATCTCTGGATCCAGAACTAAGGTGTTTTAATCTCTGTCACAGAGCGTAATAATTCTCGATTACAATAATTTCGCAATCCACTGAAGATTCTACCTACTAGTTTTTGTGGCCATTCTTTTACACCTAACATTATCAATGATATAATCGGTACCGACCTTTTTTTAATATGCACAGTGAATAACAACAGTGAAAGTAGCACCCGGAGTGGTTATAATAACACCAATTTATCTAATAGTATAAAAAAGGAGCCATCTTCACTTATTTCGAAAGGGATAAAAAATTGGGCGCTTCTCGCTACGTGTTATCGAGTAGCGATAGGTCTTGACTCGTTTTGTAAAGAGTGGGAGTCATGGTCCCAGCTCAATTTTTTAGTTCGACTCATTTAAGAGGAAGGGCTGCGCGACCTGTTTCATAAAAAAAAAACATAATTTTGATTTGAGGCCAAAATACTCACCTAAACCTAATGAACTTTTTTTTCATCAAAAAGGATAGTAAATATCTAGTACTGATTAGAAGAAATTTATTTATTTTTGTTATACTTTATGAAATATAGGCCAAAAGGAATTGATTTTTAGCGATTTCAGAGACACCTTTAACAATTATTTGGGGGCTAACGGTGATCTATAAAAAAAGTTTTACCCCCGTTTACTTTGAAAATATAAAATAAAAAAATTTAAAAAAAAACCGTTAAAATAAGCATATGGTGGACTTTAAATTAAATTAAAAACGACCAATTTAAGGTGGAACAAAAATTTGCCATACGGAATTTAAGATATCGACCCGTAAAAACCTTTTTTTTTAAATGTTTTATTTTTATTTATGTAATCATACTTATATAGCAAATGTAATATAAAAAGTACGATAAACCCGCAAATAATTTTCTAAGCTGCCTCTAAAATTATGAATATTGATTTTTTTCATAGCATTACTTCATAATTGAAAAAATAAATAAAATACTTCTCATCCGTACTAGATATTTACTAAACCTTTAATTTAAAAAAAAAGTATAATTCTGTTTGGATGGGTATTATGGACTCACATCCAAAATTAAGTTATGTATGAAACAGGCAGCGCAGCTGTTCCTCTTAAGAGCCGACGACCAGTTCATGAGGTCATACCCCAGTTCATACAACTCCCAGCTCATTCGGCTCCCAGCATATAGGTGTAGGTACAAAACGTCCAGATGCCAGACTGTTAGGCACCGTTCACATACTATACAGTACCCGCACACGTGTAATTGTGGTAATTATTCTTATCTCTACACACGAATGTGTGAAGTCTTGATAAAAAATGCTTAAAGATGGGTCATGGCGCCAAATATTAATTGTTAGCCCCACAGTCGTGGGCACAATTCAGCCTCGTAGAAGTTAGACACGTTTACGATGATTTTATATAAACACATTAGGACAAAAGATCTTATTGAAGTTACGTCATCGTAGAAATGAGTAAGAATACTATCGAAGATCTGAGATATGTTTGTATTTTTTGATAAATAAAGAATCTTTCTTAACTTATTCCAAGGTTTGTCAAAAAGAGTCACAGTTCAATTGATCCGTGATATGATTTACCAGGAGTCGTACGCTCACGGCTCATCAAAATGAGCCGGCACAAATAAACGGCTCGTTTGTGAACGACTCATCGCTATTACCGAATAATAATAATAAATGACATAAGATTATAATGTAACATCATAACAGTGGACTTTAGAATGCGTTTGTATGACAACATACATACATAGAGTAATGGAATTTGGTCCGTAGAAACGGATTCATATGCGCGCATAGCTTGTCAATAAAATGTAGACATTTAAAATCCTTTGTTTGATTATTTGTAATTTTATGTAATTTGAGTATATTAACTGGATTCTTCTCACGTATGTGTTACATCTGTAAAAAGTCAGTATAAACAAATAATAAAGCAAAACTATTTTTTTCATTACTATGGCACCACAAAGATATTCAATTTGTCTTTGATATATGATCTATACATTAAAAAAAATTAACATTACAGTTTGACAGTTCGTTTTAAAGAAACAATCCAAAGTAACATAACTCGATTACATTTACGTTTTTGAAAGTTATAATTTTAATGTAAATTAGATTTTGTTTTATTTTGATTTAATTTAAAAAAATTGTGTTTTGAAACATACATTTCGGAAATCCAAAAAAACGTCTTTCCATGTGATAATCGTCTTTGCATAACGTTAAATTACAAAAAAAGTTTAAACATAAAATTGTCTCAGAATATGATGTAAAATCATCTCCTTTCGGTGCCACTAATTTTTGAACTCTGGTTAAAGTAAAACATGTGCATTGGACCATCGTGTTTCTTTAAATTTACTTTAATTTTCCTAAGATGATCTTGGTGTTGTCAATTATAACCTTTTAAACGATCGCAGCGCCCCAAATTTTTGACTACTTTTAAAAGTGAGACTGTAAGTTTTTAAATTTTTTATTTATAAAGTTTGATCTTGTACTTTGCCACCTTTTAACCACTGCATAGGTCAAAATAAAATAAAAATAACTGTTCACAATTTTCAGCTTGAAACGTTTTTCCATTACGAGCTATGGAGCTTTGAGAAATCTTTTTAACTGTCAAATAAACTGGCAGCTAACATGCCCTAGCTTCAGTAACATACTTCCTAAAAACAAATATAAGTAAATGCTTAGGTATATTCCAAGATCTGATAAAAGCCCTTGACACAAAACACCCCCAAAAACTGTTCAATGAACCGAAAAAATTATTGGAATCACGATTGAAAGCTGTATGGGAAACGGTACTATATTATATATTATATACCGCAAATTAAAAAAAAAAAAAGCAAATGTAGTGTCACGGAACAACAATTTTACGGAGTGCCCCAAGGCAGCGTGCTTAGTCCAATACTATTCCTTATGTACATCAACGACTTGTATAACTTACAAATAGATGTGTAAATTACAAGCTTTGCCGATGACACTGTATTGCCTCTTAAGGCAACAGATTGGACTATACTAAACAAAGAAGCTGAACTAGGTGTAAGTATCACAAAAAATAGTTTGACTCAGACCATTTAACTTTAAACATAGAAAAATGAAAATCACGACTTTCAGCATTGACTCGACAGGGCAACCCTTCCAAAGTATCTACCTAAAAATGCACAACTGTCACTCAGCACACTCGCCATGCAAATGTCCCACAATAACACATACCGTAATCATTAAAGATCTTTGTATATAAATTGATCAATGTGTGAAATGGCGACCAACATAAAATAAAGGCGAAGTCCCAAAATGGGATATATTGTGAGGATGAAGGGAATGTGAGAAGAAGAAGACGTGGTAGGGAAATAGGAAGTATAGAAAACATTAAACAAATATAATGAAATCATAAAGCCATAAAGACATGAATAATATTATTACACTCGTAGGTATGTAGGATTTCTAATGCGCTTCTGCTCGCCGGGGATTGAATCGCGGTTCAAAAGGTCGCCAACCGGTCACGACAGGCACTGTCCCACTGGTTCACTATTCAGTATTCACTCTCTCCCGAGCCAGATGTTGAACTTGAAACTACAAATGGATGGCACTTTACCACTGTTTGACGGACGGGTGTCAGTGGTTTGTGATGAAAAATATATTTGTTAATATTTGATTTTATTTAATTTTTACATTAACGTATTGTCCAATAACACAAACGAAATGAGAAAAAAAACAAGCGCTGCATAAAAAAGAACAGCACATACGAATGAAGCAATGACAAAAATAGGACAAAAATATACACCTGAGAGAACATTCAAGGCAAAGTCTCAACAAGGTTTTGGTAGAGTCCATGATTTTAGACATACTACATGATATTCTTTGAAGGTTATTTTCATAAAGCCTGACAAAAATAATTAGACTGGTACCTAAAATTTGAAGGCCCTGGCTTGAGTTAACAAGTCTCTACTTTATGGACAGTGAAGAATGGTACCCATAATCAGTAGAGTATTGATTGAGGAAACGCAATTAATTATATTTGAGTCTATTGCAAGGAACGTTGAACTGGAGGAGTTGCAACAAAGAAGGTGAGTCAGAAATACAATTAATATTTTAGGATGTCAAATGACATCAAAGTCTTTCCTATGCTTTTCTAATGAAGATGTTTATGGCTAATATTTGTGTTTTGTTCAATGGTATCACTTCTAAATACATAAACACGCACTTCACCACAATCTACACATCTGTTCCGATGATGGACATTGCAACGCTGTCCGAAACGTTGGATAAAGGAGGTGGAAGTGCAACACAAATATTTAAGAAAATACTTTTGGCCGTGAAAACTAAAAACATAAAAATAATCATCCTTGTTGCATGATGAAAGCCATTATTTTGCGGACCGTTGGAAATCATCACAGAATTGTTCACACGTCCTCAGGGCAAACCGGTTTCGATAAACAATGTCTCCCACATCCTATATCCTACGAGCATAGTTCAAGTTCGTGAAGAAATACAACATCCCAGAATAATATACTGACCACTGAACGTATAATCCCCAGAAGAGTGATTTGCACTGATTTGAAAGAAAGTTGTTGTAGTCAATTATTTACATACGATCTTTCGAATTCTAGGACTCGGATTGGACAATGGAATTGATTATCATTTCTTCAATAAATGCAAAATAACTTTGTGCGCATTATTTTGGATTACCCCATCTAAAAATAATTTTAACAAATAATTAGACATCAATAAAAAAATTACTAACAGTGAAACAAATGCTGAGATTTAACGCGATGATTTTTATACATAACATCAGAAACAACTTGTTACCAATATATTTTCCAACAATATTATTTACAACATGGACATTCACAGACATAATACAAGAACATGTGAGGAAATTAGACTACCGAAAACAAAACAAAGCCAATACGCAAAACAGTTCATTTTATAAAGGGATGAAATGTTATACTGCTCTGCCGGACCCAATCAAAACTGCATCAAATAATATATTTAAAATGGATTGTAAACAGAATATTAAGTGAAGCAAGAAAAAAAATTAATTCTTTTTTTAATTATCATTAGCCATATGTAAACTACCCAATAGTACATAAGTTACGTAAGTTATAAATCGTTAATTAATTGTTTTTGTTAATTGATAAACTAAAGTTTTTAAAACAAGATTTTTGTGCATAGCGCAAAGGGTAACAATTATTTTTATAAACAATAATTATTAGCCTGAAACACTCAACCAAATTCAAAAAAACCTTCCGAGAAAAGATAAATGTCGCCGACAGGACTCGAACCTGCACCCTTCTGATTGCCGGTCAGATGCTCTACCGTTGAGCTATGTCGGCTTATCGCAAACCCGCCAAGTTAATCAATATTTATTAAGAAAGTGGCTTAAATAATCCTTTAATTATTTAATATAAATTGATTATCTATTTTAGGAATCGATATTTTAAAATGTTCGACATTAGTAAAGAAAACTCATCGGGCTCACGGAGACGCCCATAACACGCTTCCACCGGTTTACTTCTCCAGTGAAGAAGGCTTAATGAATACCACAGTATCCTCGATTCAACAAGCAAGTGAGATGTCGTGAATTTCAACGATCGTTGGAGCTGTAATTTCATTCAGCTATACCAAATGTGCAGGCCTACACTACCTACTGAGTACTCATATGTTTACTCTGAGAAAGTGGCTTTTCTATACATCCATTCATTTTCATATACTTGTATTGTTTACTGAATATCCCATAGTAATTCATCGTAATACATATATTAATATTTTATTTTATTTTTAGAGAATTATATGTGTACCTATTTTATTTTATTTATTGAAAATGAATACAATTTAATTCAATTTACAATCACTTTTAAGCAATGCTTGTTCAGAGAATATATTATACCTCGGCTCGGGAGAGATTGTGTGTACTTCCAGTATACAGCAAGCGGTACGAGGTTTCAGTAGCTTCTCGATATTATCACCGCCGAGATCACTTAAGGAACTTTCAATTAAGTAAATGAATTAAAAATTACTTTGTAATCACCACTTCAATCAATCACAAACAATATGTATTATGTATTCTGTATATTCCCGATGAGGGGATATACAGAAAGCATCGCTTTCGAAACATGTTTATATGTATATATTAATAAAGTGGTGATTATAAAGTAATTTTTAATACATTTATTAATAATTACGTCACAAAGTGCATACTAATCTTTTGAAGAAATTTTAATCAATTTTTTCATTAACATTTGTTTTAGTTTAAAATCTGCAACTGCATAAAATTATACAAAACCACTAAATACAACTCGTAAATTCATCATAAAAACCATTTTAAAGGTCCCATAAGGACATTGGTAGCGGATTTTTTTTTAATATTTCGACGTTCTAAGTTTACAAAAAATCTTTGCCAAAAATATCCTGGTTCATCATCTCAAAAAGGAAAAAATTGCTGTCACTCCTCATAATCCTAATATCAGAGCAAAGCAACTAGACAAGCTAAATGTACCTAAGTGTAAATACCACTTTTGGACTAAAAAGCTCTGAATTTTTAGGTGTAAAATTATACAACACACTTCCACTTAGTTTTAAACAAAGTGATTCAATCAATAATTGCATTAAAAGACATCGTCCAGCAAAAATTAGCTTAAGGAATTAACAGAAGAAGAACTGACTAGTATGCTTAAAACAACGTCATAGAAGTTACTGAAAGTTCCCTACTCAAACCTCGAAAATGAAATATAGAAGTCGCTGAAACACTCTTATTCAAAACCTAGTTCGCCTCAGCACAGGATCTCCTAGTGAGGAAGACTATGAAAAAAATTCTATAATATATACACGTATTTTTTAAATTTATGTATTACCTTAAAATGCCAAAATTATATAGAAATTAATAAATACAAATAAAAATTCATGTACCAATATAAAAGCAGGTTCGTTTTTATTCACGTCTAAAGGCGGGTCTCCTGCGAATGTTTTTCTGAAATATTACGCAAACATGTTTTCCATCAGTCACGGAAATCAAAAACATTGCGTACGTATAGACACGGCCTAATGTTTTGTTATATTTGTGTAATTTTTTTGAAAAAACAAGCTCAGGAGACCCGGTTACTACTCGGTTGACATATGAAAAATACGCAACGAAAAAAATTGTGTATTTTCCACAGAGTAAATAATACATAGAGATGCGCTAACACGCAAGGGGGAAGAAACAAACAAAAAAGAAGGGCGGGGGCGAGTTAGGCGTGTTGCCAATTGTAGTATCTCTATTTATAAAGGAAAGTCTATTAATTCTAACATCAGTGGTCTTTACGTATTTTTTAATACTAAAATAAATAAGGTGGTTAATATTTAATGTGCCTAATAAAATATTTGAAAAACTTTTTAAAAACTAAAACAAATTTTAATAAAAAACTTAATTAAAAGTTCCTTAAGTGATCTCGGCTGTGATAATATCGAGAAGCTACTGAAACCTCGTACCGCTCGCTGTATACTGGAATTACTCTAGAACCGTGTATGGGGCTTCAGTAGAACTATTTGGAAAGGGTAGCTCTCGGTATGACGCATTCTTACTGAACGCGGTTTATGTAGATTTTTACCGACCCATGAGGAAGTCGCCTAAGTCTGTCCAGGAACAAGTCACTATTCATTAGTGGCGTGAAGTCTATATAGGCTGAAAAGCTGCGCCTACCCTAAGAAAAACGAATACAAACGAAAAGTATTCGTTCAAAATATGCGTAATCACTTTGTGACGTCATAATTATTAAGTTATAAAGGATTATTTTGTTACCACTCTTAATATATATCTACGTGTTTCAGAATCGAAGCTCCCCTCATCCATTTTTATATTTGCTAATTATTTGTCTATACTTGTCATTATTTGTAGAATATTGTTTATCCAGTTGAGGGGAGCTTTGCTTCTGAAACATGTAGATATTTATTCGTTTTCAAAAGAAATAAAAATATAAAACCTTTTCTTTATGTGATAACCGTTTTACGCAAAGATATTTCATTGTCATTTTCAAGAAGGAACAACTGAGATGACTTTAGCGGTGAAAATCAGCACCCGGAAACTACTGTCAGCCTACCCTTTCTTAAAGAGCAATCCACTCCACTGATATTCATTGATAAACGAGATGTTATTTGCAGATTATTCAAAATGTACATATAAAATTAAGCGATTTTTTTTACATGAATACCCCACAAGAGTCCCAACTGCTCCCAACCGTCTGGAGCCAGTGAGACTATGACATCCCCAATTGGGGAAACTTGTGAGACTGATGGTAGTGTGGAGGGGAAGGAGAGGGGGAAGAGGAAGGTGGGGAAATATCTGGATATTCAGATCTGGTCACCACACACGGCTAAAAGCCATTTCAAGCAACGTTTCAATTATGAATGATGGTCTTTCACCAGGGCGATACTGACAGTATCTTCCACTCTGGAACGTGCCAAATATACCATATATTACTTTTAATTAATTAATTGTGAAACAACAAAAAATAATTAAATAAAATTTATTAGCGCACGCCGGGATTTGAACCCGCGACCTTCGGATTCGTAGTCGAGAGCCTTACCCCTCGACCATGGAGGCCGTCGCGCGATGAATACTTTATTATGTAATAGTAAGTTGAATGCTACAACCTTTGGCAGTGCACGATCCAAATTAAAGTTTAAATGATTAACATCTGAAAATGTAGAGTTGTACTTCATTGTTGCTTTATTTGAGAGATTTTATCGTCATTCAAAATAGTGGTTATCTATTTGCATCATCGAAAACACGACATCTATTCCGGGTCTTAGCATCGTCACATCGACAACTAAGCATGCTCAATACGACAAACTAAGCTGTCAACGTTAGTTTATCTATATCATTAGCACACCAAAACCTGCTTAATATAACAATAAAAATTAATCTATTATTTTATTATACATTGAAAAAAATCGCCACACGACGGCAACAATGACGCATATTTTATTTAGAAATCCAACATGTTATAATATTTATAAAATTTGATAAATTATATATAAAAAATGACCCAATAGTAGTTATTCACTCAAGTGTCTTAATAAGGAACTCTTTTTAATTTTATTTATTTTTTTTATCAATATTGATGTTCAAACTTAAATATCATTTAGTTATTTTAAGTCCGTCAAAACGCTCCAAATCTATGGCCGGACGGTTTTCATCAGTTTTGAGGTTAGAATATCAAATGTCAAAACAAGGAAGAGCTTTATCGAACTAATTTTATATTCGATTCATGGTGACCCATAACTAAAGTTATGTACATTTTTAGAAACTTTAACTCTAAAAAAAATAATAATAGTATTGATCATTAACATTATCATAATATCCGTATCGTTAATTGGTTTGCTCGTGAATACTCTAATTTCTTTAATTAATAACAGTTTTTTTATATTAAACAGCAATTACTGAGCTTAAAGTAACCCAAACAAGTGTAAAAATCACCAAAACTAAAAAAAAATATATATTTAAAATACAAAATAAAAATGTCCATACTAATCCCAAAACAGAATGCGCACATGACGTCAGATGTTCCAAATGCAATGGTACCAACATTACAAGGTGTCTTGGGTTGATGATTTTTATGAACTTTTTAATTACGATTTATAAATTCTACGTATATATAATAAGAGTTATATATTCAGAATCGGCGTTTGCTGATCTATATGAATATATATATAAATGAAGTTCCTTGTTAGTAATTACAACAAAGTTACAAGTTTAGCTTATGGGGATGGGATGGTGGGAAGGAGGGGAAGCGAATGAATTTAGTCTGTGTAAAGTAATATGTATTGTGTGAATGTTATTTGTTAATTTTAGGTTTGAAGTTTTGAGGTGCTGATTTAAATAAGTTGAACTCACTGTATGAAGTGTTAAAAATGTACGAAGCGTGGTGAATAAAGATGTTTTATTTTGAGTTAGTGTTGCATTGATGAAGGCTTAGTGTGTGGTTTTGTCTGGTTTGTCTGATGGGAACTGATGGGAAGTTGTTCAGGACAATCTATCACAGAGGTGGATATTTTTTTTGTAAAAAATAGTACGTCTGCGGAATTTCTACGGCTTTTCAGTGACGAAATCTCGAAAAATTCTGCAGACTCCTCATGCCATGGAAACGATAACCCCAAAAGTCAAGGTATCGTAGAAAATCATTTTGCAATTTCCTAATCCTTTCCGTATGTGAAATGTACTTGGGATTTCAGACTTAGAGGCACACTCCAAAGAAGTGCGTACATACGCAAAGTATAGAATTTCCATCGTGTTTACTTATTAAATTTTTTACAGGTTCTGAGTACAAAGCCAAGCACCTTGGAAGCTTTTGCAACCGTGGATTTGGTATGGCGGTCAAAAAGTAATTTCGGGTCTAGATCCGTGGTGTTAGCTAGTGAAATGATAATGTGTTTGATTCCTAATCTGGAGTGCCCTCCAGATAAGTATGTTTTCTGTATATGTACATAATAAGATAAACCCTAGCAAGTAGTATTTGTACAGCGCCCTTGAGGTGATTTTTCACAAAAACGGCGTTATACAAATCATCCAAGTATTATGATTATTATTACTATTATTATTACCTTAAATGCCATTTATGCAGTTCTTACCTTCCCAAACCAAACACATCGTTTTGAAAAATGGAACACGTGATCTGACAGTAATTGTTTGGAGTGCTCTTTTGCTCAGAAAAGAAAAAAAACTACTTTCGAGGGGCATGTTCGGTCTCTATATCATTCGGTAAGTGTTTGGTTATCCTTGACCTTTTAAACCTTAAAACTATTCCTTATTAAAACCAACCAAAACCGTCATTATTATAGTCGTTGTTATTTTACAGTCCACACAGTTTTACAAGCGAAACCCCACAATTTCTTCTTTGTAGTTACGGTTGTAACATTTGTATAACACGTGGCCTACCTTGTTTTCATCAGTATTGTGCCATTGAGGGCATAGTTAAAATAAAATACGGGTTTATTTCGGGTAGAGCTGATGACGCCGTATTTTTTTACATTTATTTGAAGGTTATGTTGTGCATAAAAAACGTTTAGATGATTTAAATCTCCTTGTATTTATTCATCATATTATATACGCCCTATATGGGCTTTTACATATTTAGTTCATTATAATAGTCACACAAGTGCAAAACACATCACAGTAGGTACATAGATAAAATAGATAGCTTTCATGAAATAAAACAACTAAAATATTCCATTTGTTTTACGAATAAATACAGGAATAACACAGTGTAAGTACAATTCCAAATAATTTGTTACAGAGGCGAATATTCAAAACATACCTCACATTCACTGATACTTATACTCTAGACACATATGTTAATAATTGTTGAGGATGTATGCAATAATCGTCTGTTTGTATTTGTATTCCGAACAGTTGAACAAATCTACAAAGTCTGAAAATGTATTACCTTCTGCGTGAAGTCTAGGTACAAGAGAATTTTTGAATGACTCAGTTCTAAAATTATTGTTACAATCGAATAAAAATTTAAATCCAGTAGTTCTATTTGGAATGTTAAATTTGATTAAGCTGACTATATCGGGGATCTCTATAAAACCATTAACAGTTTTGAAAATAAAAGTTAGGTCAGGAACAAGCCTTCTATCTTAAGCAGGTGACAGGAGAAAATATTTTCATATCTTCTGCCTATAATAAAGTTCTGGAGAAGTCAAAACATTTCCAACAGTTTACCTACGACGCACGTAGCTAGCTAAAATATCAAAAAATTTAAACCCGTTTGTTTTGCAAACGTTAATTTTGGTTGGCCTTTGGTCTAATTTAAACTCAGAATACCATTATTATGACAATAATCTTGTTCTAATGTAATTGAAGGATTTTTTTAAACTTCACATTTTGGATATTTTATTAAAATTGTGGGAATGAGAAAAATATGGTAAAAACTAAGTGCAGATATGCTGTAGGAGTTACTCCGTTTGGCGGACCGTTTTTGGTTTTTTATATTAAAATATAGAATTTGCATCATGGCTTGATGGTAAATTTATCGCTGGGTTTTCGTGGTCGGATAATTCGGCATAAAATTGTTCAGAAAGTGATTTAATTATTAACTTTATCAGAGGAATGTTTGTGGCTTTGGCATGTTGATTGTTTTTTTAGTACAATTAAAATTCGATAGCTATTAGCCGTGCTATCTTGAATAGTCAAAATCCGTGTCCGTTCAGCCGATAATGTTGATTTTTGAGCGAAACTAAAAAATCTAGCTGTAGATAAGTTTATCTAAGGAACGAACGGGCATCGACTAAACTGTTCATGTTTTAGTCGATGTCAACTGTCAAATGTCATGCGTAATTTGCTGTCGTGCTAGTAAGTGTCGACGTATTACCGATTGTGTTATTAAAAATCTTTATCCTGTCAATGTTGATAAAGTTAAAATGTAGTTTAGGGACTCTAAAAAAAAACTTTGGAGGCAAATATTAAAATACGCTTTCGGTAAAAAATACGAATATATTAATATATCATAATGAAAATGTACATAAAATATTTAGAATTCTTTACGCTTTGAACTGTGTCTGTTTGCGCAATTAAATATTTAGATTTGATTAGATTGGATTCCCTCTCACCATCGATATAGACTGGTCGAGATGGCCACTCGCTTCATTAGAAAAATGAAGGAGTGAAGTCTGGGACGAAAACTAACCGATTATTGTCAGAAGTTTGATCTATACTCTATATCAGTGATACACAAACTGCGGCCCACTTGACAAAAAAAATAACAACATTAATTTATTGATTTAATTTTGGATTTTTTTTTACAGTAACTCCACATAGGAGATCCTAAGGGTAACAAATTTCATCAAGGCCTATATCATCTTTGGGGATGCTGTGTGGAGGGTCTTTTAGAGGATAGGAAGGAGTGAACTTGAGTCTTGAAGAGACTCATGTTGTAGGATGGAGAAAACATTCATTATCGTATCATTCCACAGCCGAGATGTTGAAGATAAAAACGAGTCGTAGAAGCGACCCGTTCTCATGAGACAAACGTCAACCGTTTGCAAATGTTGGGCGCGCGTTTGGCGTGTTTCTCGACTATTCACCGGTGCCGAAGGGATGAATGACGCTAGTTTCTCAGTGCATTTTCCATTAAAATACCAGTAGAACAAGGACATCATTCCCACCTGACGTCTGTGCTCCAAAGATTGCAGTCCGTTTGTTAAGATAGGCGAATCCATCAAAAAGACTGCCCGATTCTGCACAGAGTCAAGGAAATAGAAAAATTGACGGTACTGCGATCGTTTAAAAGGTTTTAAATGACAACACAAAGGTGGGTCATTGGAAAATTAGGGTACGTTTAAAAAAGCAAAACGGACTGGTCCAAATGAATATTATGAATTCCAAACTGTCTTTCAAATTAGTGATATTTTCCGGAAGCATTCTTAAACTCTTTTATTATTTAATTTTTGCAAGGAAGATGGATAAGCGATTATTTGTTTTTTTTTCTGAAATGTAAGCATCAAAATATCGTTTTATTAGATATTCCATTAAAATAAAACAAAATGTATTTCTCAAATCAAAACATAACAAATTTAACTAACAGTGGCGTTTCACGAGGACATCACTGTCGGAAGTGTATACATACGCGGCAATACACAAAACTCTAAGTGTGTATTGGTGGCCCCAACTCTAATTAATAAATAGATTATCAGTTAAAGCAAACCGTGCTCCCTCTCTCTTCCGTATTAACATATCTCTTCTCCAAACAATGTTTAGTTTCCGTTCGGAGGGTATTGCTGGATCGTAAGTAAAGCCGACTTGTAAAATTTAACAAATCAGTCCGAGACTTAACTAATTCAATAGCCATCACGGCGTTTCTCCGCAGGGGTAGGCGGAGAGGACGGAACATCAAACAACAGACATGGCCCGACTAATGTATTTGTTTCACCTGATCGTGCCATGTCTTCCTCGGGCGTGTCCGGCTTCTTCTTCCATTAACATTGGCGTCATATACTTTCCTTACACTCCTTTCTTCGTTCATTCGCTCTACGTGCCCAAATCATCTAAGCTTCCCTTTCTTAATCTTACTCATTACGCTTACATCACCCTTGCATTCTTTAAGAATCTCAAAACGATTTAAAATTAGTAAGAAAAACATTGAACCTGCCATGTTGAGTTTAGCCCATAGATATACCACTCTGGTTAGCCACAGATTACATATTCAAAAGAAGAATGCTTGTTTGGGTAGAATATTATCAAAATGAAAAACACAAGTAGGTACCTACTTCAGAACTTTTTATTTAGTTTGGGATGAAATAAAATTTCAAAATTAATGTTTCTTTGTTTCGAAATAATAATAGTCGTCACGAGACATTACTTTAGCTGTCAAATCGATTATGGCCGGGTTCACATCAGCTAGTAATTAATAATAAAAAAATTGGTGGCTCACGTCCTACCTAGTGTGCTCTTTTTCAACTGCCATTTTTTCTGAATAGCGGTAGAATTCCTAAAAGTAAAGATTTCAAATCGTTTCTTCCGGGTGTTGCATTGGGACATATCATATTTTTTCTCAGGTAATTAAAAATTATATTATAACCGTATCTTCGGGTGAACCAACCGATGTTTTCACACCGTCTTGTGGTAGGATTTTGGTAATTAACCGCTGAAAAACAAACGCGATTGTTGCCATAAAAATGTTATGTAAATGGAGGTCATTGAAAGGAAAGACATTTAAAATTAAAAAAATTGTACTACAGATGGTCGATCAGTCGACAGTCAATCCCCCGACAGCTGACCCACCGACAGCTGGCCCCTCGACAGTTGATCCTTCAGACAGTTGATCCCCCAAAGGATTATTTCTGCTGTACGTCCTCATTTGTGAAGTAAGTATACAAAGAGGATATACGGCAGTAGGTATAACAAAAGTCGATATACTTATCGCAGGCGTCTTAAGTGGAAATCTGCTATATAAAATGTGACAAGTGTCAACCGCGTAAAAATGTTGGGCGCGGGTTTGGCGTGTTTCGCGACTATGCACCGGTGCCGAAGGGATCAATGACGCCAGTTCCCCAGAGCATCATCCATTGAAATCCTGATAGAACAAGGACAGCATTCCCAGCTGACGTCTGTGCTCTAAAGATTGCAATCCATTTGTTAAGATATGGGAATCTATCAAATGGACCCCAATCTGCACAGAATCAAGGGTTTTTTCATGTATCTTGGGGCTCCAGAACAGAGGTAGCTGCCAAATTCCACAGTGGGGCGCACTTGCGATTTGTACAGGGTCAGCAGTTGTGTACTATTAAAGTATCTGCGGGCCCGGTACAGTACGCCCAGCTTCCGAGAGGCTAACTTGGTGTCGATGGAGCCTCCGTGCTTGAACTGGTCACTTAATGTTACAACAAGCATATCAATACCATTCCTCTTGATTCCTATTCCCTTGTCATGCTATGCTGTACTACTGCTGAACACCTGGTCTACCGCGTGGAATCTTGAAGTCGTGGAGACGACTACGGCTGAAGTTTTCAGAGCGTTCCAAGAGGAATGACCAATGAATAAACTTACGGACTATGGGGTTCACGGAAAAAAAGAACGGCCAGGGGTCCATGGGGGAAATATGTGTGGAATCCCATAATAATAATACTAACGTTTTAGCATTTTCTTTTTTATAACAAAATAACAAATAATGATATCCTCACTGGGATTTCCCGTGCTGAGGATTTCATTCACAAAATATTAAATTACATTATAATAAATTGATGTGATGGGTGAAAAAAAATAAATTGTAAGGTGAGGTGTTTTGAGTGCAGTTGAGTGGTTTCAGTGTTAGTCTGTATTTGGTGTTCATATATTTTCTATTTCAGATCTCCCTATGTAACGTATCCAGCGCTTTATTTGATTTTTAAATTTATTTTTTGTTATTGTGATTTTTGAAGGATAGTGGGATTTTGTTGTAGAGTTTAGTACCATAGTATAAGAAGTTTTTTTTATCCAAATGTTGTGTTTGTGGTTCCTCGTTGGATTTGTTTTTGACTCTGAGATCTAGTGTTTCTAATACGTGTGTTTGTTGTTTTTTTTTGTTATTCTGAATGTTAAGTAGTATTGTTTTAGTTTATAATTGTTTTGACATAATGTTAAGATTGTTGAAGATTTTGTCAGTGCCAGTTCTTACAGGGACTTTAAGTATAATTTTCATGATGGCTTTTTGTGTTCTAATGCGTAAATTAAGAATTTTATCATTAGCACCGCCCCATCTGATAATACCATGGTTTAGAGTTTTTTACAATTTGGAGTTCTTGACGTTCACCCCGAAGCAGTACCCTAAAGTTACCTATATACTGGGGTAGGAAAGTGGCGGGTAATCTCAAAACAAAATTTGAAACAATATTAGCTCCGTAAGGAACTGCAATGCACTTTCAAGCATTTAAACATAGCCCATAGTCTTACGACCGGTCTTCCCAACCCCAAAGAGCAACTGTTGAGCCGAAAATTTGCCTCAACACTATTCTAGTATACAAATACGCTCTTCCCAACGAAATTCTCGATCAAATTAACGATCAATTTAGGATATCGATTTTTATGGATTAAGTTCCCCTCAACACAGGATTAGTTATAAAAAGTGTCAACAGAGTGAACAAATGTCAGCGAAATGTCAAATGTCGTTATTGGTTCACGATCTATTTTACGCGGTTCAAATATTGAATGACAAAGATTTATTTCCAGAATGTAAAAACATGTTTTTTTATACGTTTTAAATAGAACTGAAGAGAACCCAACTTATTTTACTTACTATAAGCTACTTTTTTTCTTGTTTTTCACGGAAGAGAAATGTCAAATGTACGTGTATGAAAATGAGCGGTCACTATTTTATTTTCTATAAAAGTGGGCGAGCACCTTCATAGACGATAAAAAAATTGCTTGGAAACAGGCAAACAGAGCGAAAGCTCAACAAAACACTTGAGTGATCGGTGCCTCAGATTGATCATTCGTAATGTTGGGAAGAACGGCCGTTAGTAGTAGAATCTTTCACGAATATTTGGTGAATCTAGGCCACATGTTGGGTTTTTTCGTAATTATGATAAATTCCATTTGGCACGTCACGAAATGTATAAAAATAAAATCGACTGGCCAGTTAGACTACTAATAAATTGTAAAAGCAACATTGTTCATGATCTGGAAGCAGAGAGGCCATCACGAATTGGGCTAGGCATGAATTGGCGGGTTGCACCATTCGGTAACCGCTGTTACGTTGTAGCTTAAACATTACGGTGTTTATTGCTTAAAAGATGAAGTTATATTACATAATTAGTGTTTTTTTTTTTACTTGAGGTGGTCGTGCCAGGCGCACACATAATATACAGTTGTCAAAAGAAGCGAGGATAACGGTCTACAGTGGAGTTTTAATACCAAGCTCTGAAGAGATAAACTGATTGAAGTATATTGTGGGAAGGTCCTTGCCCGAGGATAAGCTAATTTTTTCCTCACTTCTGATGAAATTGACTAAATATTTTCAATATCTTTTAATAACTTATTGAAACTTATAAATCTCATTGCAATATTTAATCATTGAAGAAGATAATATTAACAAATCCTAAATAGGTATATCCGAGACACTATCTAGATTGCAATTATATTCGGGTAGAAATTTGTAATCATTACAAAATAACAGCCAATAATATGGGATTTAATGGAGATTAAAGTCTTGAAGTTGAGGTATGAAATCGATGAAGATGGCGTTAAGTGAACTTTTTTTTATATGAATACCGCACAAGAGTCTCAACTGCTCCCAACCGTCTGGAGACAGTGAGACTATGAAATCTCCAATTGGGGAATGTTGTGAGGTTGAAGGTATTGGGAATGGGAAGGCGAAGGGGAAGAGGGAGGTGGAGAAATATATGGCTATTCAGATCTGGTCACCAAACATGGCTAAAAGCCATTTCAAGCAACGTTTCATTTCTGAATGGTGGTCTTTCACCAGGGCGATACTGAGAGTATCTCTGAGAATACGTATTATTTTTAAATAAATTAATTGTGAAACAGCACAAAGTGATTAAATAAAATTTACTTGCGCACGCCGGGATTTAAACTCGCGACTTTCGGATTCGTAGTCGAGACCGTCTCATTAGCTCAGTTGGCAGAGCGGTTGTCTCGGTAAGACCTGTTAAGTGTCCTGGGTTCGATTGCCAGATGCGACTGATACCTTTTTGTTTTCTGTGGTTTTTTTCGGTTTCGTGTTTCATTTAGGATCTGTTAATATTATCTTCTTCAACGATTAAACATTTTCAAATATTGAAATGTTTTTTTGATCAAATGATGAATTTCGTTGGCCTGTCTGGGGCCTGGGAGTCAAAAGGTTGATTGGGTTTATTGTTAACTCGTTAAATGAAAACACTTGGCTGTTAACACTCTAATATATTTTGATTATTAGATTAATGTTCTAGCGAGGCTTGAATATCTTTACAGTAGGTTGGTGAAGGCAGTTATTTACTGAGAATTTCGTTACAAAAGAAGAGAGAATTGATACAGTCGATGTTATTTACAAGATTGACATTTGTAAAGCATAGAAAGGTACAATGATTTGCATTATTTAAGGTAAGTTGTCTATTCTTTAGTTGAGTCTATTTTAATTTCAAGGTGCAATCACACGTTAAATTAAACTACAATTCTTAAAACGAGGAATAATGATTAAACAAAAAAAAAACTCTGATAATGAAAATTACATTATGCTAATGAAACAAACATATCATAAACAATACTACGTTACATTCATAAATACAAACAACAAGAAATAACAACAATCACACATATTAGAAACATTAGATCTCAGAGTCAAAAGCACATGCAACAAGGAACCACAAACACAACATTTGGACAAAAAAACTTCTTATACTATGGTACTAAACTCCACAACAAAATCCCACTATCCTTTAAAAATCACAACAACCATAAAATATTGAAAAATCAAATAAAAAAACTGGATACGTTACATAGGGAGATCTGAAATAGAAAATATATCAATATTCAATTTATTTTTTATAACTTATTGAAGTTTGTAAACCTCATTGTAATATTTTAATCATTGTAGAAGATAATATTAACACATACCAAATGAACCACGAAACCGAAAAAACAACAGAAATTAAAAAAATTTCACAAATCAAGCACAATTTAATATAATGTAACTTAATATTTTGTAAATGAAATCCTCAGAACGGAAATCTCAGTGAGGATATCATTATTTGTTATTTTGTTATAAAAAAAGAAGACAATAAAACAATATTATTATTATTCATCTTATTATGACACTGAATAGTTACTGATACATTTATTTTTCAGCACTCAAAAACGGCCCTAAGCATCGCTTTTGCAGGTTACTAACTCCAGCAATATCACAAATGTAAATTCTATACGGATGGTTAAGAAAACGCATTAGCTTACAAAAGACAAAAATCGTCGAACTGTAATACTTCGTTCTACGTAAAAAGTTCAAAAATGTCCGAAAAAGATATCTCTGAATAGCGAAAATTATTCCACTGGTTTTCCATCAAAACACGACGCAAAATACACACACTTTCCAGTCTCCACAATATTCTAAACACTGTTAATTCTTCTAATTATCTTAAAAACGTTTTTCATTTTTTATCTTAGCGTAGGCTCTCGATTCCCTACATTTTAGCAATTTAATTTCAAACATAAAAAAAACATGTTTTTGATATTCGGAAACGGTTACATAAATCTTCAAGATTTGGATCGCGACAAATAGATCGAGAATCAAAAGACGTTCGACACGTTTTCACTCTGTTGACACCTTTAATAATTAGTCCTTCCTTTCAAACTGTATCGATATCATAACTTGATCGTAAATTTGATCGTTACTTGATCGACTATTGCATTGGGAAGAGCGTAGTCGTGCATTTGAGCAGTTGCTGATGCAAAATTTCGGTTCAACAGTGGCTCAGTAGGATTGGGGAGAACGCCATTAGTATGGTAAGTTTCTAAACCCTTATTTAGTAAAAAATAATTGTTTTTTTTTTCAAAGGAGATTCGTGAATTCAGAATAGTTATCATTATTTAAATAAGTTAGGTGCTCTTAAATTCTATTGTTAAAATTTTACGATTTTTTCTATGTGATAGTTGAAGCCGTTACAAATCAATTTGTAGACCGCGACTTGTTTGAAAAATCATCCTCGTAGGGATGAGTCGTCCATGAAGGTCCTTCCCTTCCTTTCCCTCCCTTATCCAATTCCTACCTGTGATATTATTTTAAAATACTTATTTATTATTAAACAAATTTCTTTAAATGCTTTTCACGCGCACAGGAGAACGCTGCATTAAGTACTATTATAACATATTCATTTTTCTACTAAGGGTTGGTTGGTAGATATAAAGACATCCAGTCCATTTAAAATACATATACGAGTATGTATATCAATAATAACGTTCAATCTTAAATACCATTATATTTAGCTTTTTTATAAAATTAGTTTTCATAATTAAAATAAATTTCAAAGTTTTAATTTGTCGAAGTTCGCCTAAATGCTCAAAATCTATGGCCGCTCGGTTTTGATCAGTTTTGAGGTTAGAATGTCAAATGTCAAAACAAGATTATCTTCATAGTAAGCCATAACTAAACATAACTAATAAAATTATGAACCTTTTTAAATATTTTATGAAATTTTAACTCAAAGAATAATAATAGTATTGAGCATTAACATTAACTAAATATCCATATTGACAATTGGTTTTGTAATTTCTGTTATTAATAATAGTTTTTTATATTGAACAACAATTATAGAGCTTAAAGTCACCCAAATTAAAGTTTAATTTCGCCAAAACTAAAAAAAAACATATTTAAAATACAAAGCAGCACCAAAAAATAAAAATGTTCATACTAATCCAAAAACAGAATACGCACGTGACGTCAGATGTTCCAAATTCAATGGTTGCAATATATCAAGATGTTTCGATAACATGATTTTTTATTTACTTTTAAATAACGATTTATAAATTCTACGTACAATTATATCTAATAAAAGTTATGTATTGAGAATCGGCGTTTGCTGATCTATATGAATATATATTTTTAAAGCCATTATATTTATCACTGGAGTTTTATATTATGTTGCAATTTTCAAGTGGGTACGTCTACGTGTACACAATGTTTGAATATTGTAAGTGCCTTCCAAGTACTAAATAATATTTCATTGATAAGTTAATGTTACTGTGTCCAGTAATAGACACGATTTGTAAAAGCCCGACATTAAGTAATGATGCTGACTTCCATAATGACCAAAATGTGCCCAATGAATGTTGCGAAGACAAAAAAAACTGTTCAATTCCAAGAAATTGAAGGCCATGTCTTGCATTATTGTAAATAACAGTTCCTACGTTTCAATTTAGGGTTGACATTTATAAATCGTGTGGAACATTGAAAATAATTACCTTCATGCGATGCGAAATACGAATGAAGTTAGTAATGTCGTAAAGTGGAAGATTGTGGCTAAGCGAAAGGTGCTTCAAGGGATTATGTTGTTCCTTACATTGAGGAGATGTCTGGGGCCTGTGAGTCGAAAGGCTTTATGTTATTTGGCGACATTAGAGAAGCGTATTCACATTACACCGTGCAGCACAGGCGGAAATTCGTCTGTAAACAAACCCCTACAACGTGTTTGAGGATTTTATAATCTTGTTACATGTATTCGAGGTGTGTTCAAAAGAAAAGGTAAATTTTGAATTTTCGCGGGCTGTGTACATTCGATGATCGTTTTTTTTTGGTGTGTTGGTACACATATGTTTATCATATGTTAACATTATCAGCCATTTTGAATCAGTGGTTTGGTTTTGACAACTGGAAAGGTTAGTCACGTTATGTTTTATCTACGATTTTTTATTAAAAAAAAATTTTGTAAAAAATCTAAAAACATCGATTTTTTTGGATTTTTTGAAGAAATGCTGATAAGGACATAGAAAACAAATCAAATCTAAAATTTCACTTCAATCGGACTGATGATGCCTCAGAAAACGAACCTAAATAAAAAAAATCGAAGAACACCCAAAAACGTGACTAACCTTTCCAGTTGTCAAAAACAAACCACTGATCCAAAATGGCTGATAATGCTAACATATGAAAAACATGTGTGTACCAACATAACAAAAAAAAACGATAATCGAATGTACACAGCCCGCGAAAATTCAAAATTCACCTTTACTTTTGAACACACCTCGTATGTATATATATATATTTTTTGGAATAAAGTTATGAAGTTGCGAAAGTAATGACTTGTGACGACTATTACTATCTCTAAACAAACGAAGCATTCATTGTAAAATTTTATTTCATTCCAAACATTTATTTCTTCAAAATATATCTAAATAATAAAGTTCTTAAGTAATGAGCAAGATTAAGAAAGGGACGCTTAGATGGTTTGGGCATGTAGAGCGAATGAACGAAGAAAGGAGAATATATGACGCGAATGTGAATGGAAGAAGAAGCCGTGGACGCCCGAGGAAGACATGGCACGATCAAGTGAATCAAATACTTGAGTCGGGCAATGTCAGAAGTCGGAATAACAGAAGAGAATGTGTGAGGCGTTGTATGAATGTGAATGAAGCAAGAAGTGTATGCCAAAATCGAGTTGTTTGGCGGTCCGTCCTCTCTGCCTACCCCTGTGGTAAACGGCGTGACGGTTAGTTAGTTAGTTAAGTAGGTACCTACTTGTGTTTTCCATTTTGAAAATATTCTACCTAAACAAATTTTCTCATTTTGAATATGTAATCTGTGGCTAACCAGAGTGGTTTATAATAATAATAAAAATAATTGGATGATTTGTATAGTGCCGTTTTTGTGAAAAATTACCTAGTATTATTACTTCCTATTCTTTATCTAATTATGTACAAACAGATACAGAAAGACATACTTACCTGGCAGGTCGCTTCAGATGAACACAGTTTTATTAGAAAATTAAAGTATAGAGATGATATTTATAAAGTTTCTATTTTATCCTCCTTTTCTATTGATGTTACATTTATTAGAAGATTGGTGACACAAGAAGAGTTGTCCAGTTATCTATTGGATAACCTTAATACAACATGGCGGGATTGATGTTTTTCTTTTATGCAATTTAATTTTTTTTATTGTTAACCGTCTCAGAACAGACATCGTCTAGTGAGACGGGTAAAGTATATGTACATGTTTAAAAATTTATGCCAGTTAATGCGCGGGTTCCCGGCAATGAAATATCTGCCTTATCAACTATCGATGTTAGTTTATCCAACTATCATGGTTGACTGTTGTCAGGGGTAACGGGGAATCAGGGTTCGATTCCGGAGAGGGAGCGTGACGGCTACCACATCCGCGGAAGGCAGAAGGCGCAAAAATAAGGAACTCCAGTGAAAAATATAATGACGTTAGAAATATATATTCATATAGATCAACAAACGTCGAGATTACGTAGAATTTATAAATCGTCATTTAAAAGTGAATAAAAAATCATCTCATCAAAGCACCGTGTTATGTTGGTACCATTACATTTGGAACTTCTGACGTCACGTGAGCATTCTGTTTTTGGATTAGTATGAAAAGAAATATTTTTCGATTTTTTTTGTATTTTAAATATGTAATTTTTTAGATTTGGTAAAATTTTAACTTAATTTGGTTGACTTTAAGCTCCATAATTATTATTTTTATAAACAATAATTATTAATCTAAAACACTCATCCAAATTGAAAAACCTTCCGAGCAAAGATAAATGTCGCCGGCAGGACTCGAACCCGCACCCTTCTAATGTCCGGTTAGATGCTCTACCGTTGAGCTACGTCGGCTTATCGCAAGCCCGCCAAGTTAATCAATATATACTAGTGTTCATTCAATAATTACTGTTTTTATTATATTTTCACCTGTAAACAACCAACTTTATTAGTATGAGAGAGGCTTGTAACGGCTAAATCCCTCAAATAGATGGCGTCGAGACAAATCATGTCTACATTTTATTGGTGAAAATTGCTTTGACTTGTCAAATATTTATTAATTGATAAACTACACAAAGCCGACGTAGCTCAACGGTAGAGCATCTGACCGGACATTAGAAGGGTGCGGGTTCGAGTCCTGCCGGCGACATTTATCTTTGCTCGGAAGGTTTTTTTCAATTTGGATGAGTGTTTTAGATTAATAATTATTGTTTATAAAAATAATAATTGTTACCCTTTTGCACTATGCACAAAAATCTTGTCTTAAGTTTTAAAGAACTTTAGTTTATCAATTAATCCATAATTATTGTTCAATATAAACAACTATTATTCATGAAAGAAATTATTCATGATCAAACCAATTATCAATACGGATATTATGATGATATTAATGCTCGATATTATTATTATTCCTTGAGTTAAAGTTTCTAAAAAGATACATAACTTTTTTACGTTTAGTTATAGTTTACCATGAATAGAATATACAATTATGTACGGTAAAGCTCATCCTTGTTTTGGCATTTAACATTCTAACCTCAAAACCGACCGGCCATAGATTTGGAGCGTTTTGGCGGGCTTTGAAAAATTGAAACTTTAAAAAAATTATTTTAACTATGAAAAGAAACATTAGAAAAAAAACGAAATATACTGGTATTTAAGTTCGTTAAAATTTATTAAAAGAAATAAATAAAAAATTGGGCTGGAGTGCCTTATTAAGACACTTGAGTGAAACCTATCATTGGTTCAGTTTTTATACACCACACAACTGTTCCCAATCCAACTATTGCATCCCTAATGTGAGTGGAAAGGAAAGGAGATGGGGAATTCGAACTTTATGAATGTGGACATATTCAAACAACAAAACACATTATAGAAGAATGTCCCCTTCATCAGTCTCCCTATGGCACATCTGTGCTGAACCAACAGACTGGCTGAATAACCCCAGCATCCCGCTATGACCTCCACCAATTCTCCTCCATCATACGAAGAAAATCCATATTATGGAAAGACATTTATTTGCATGGAATCTGTACGAAACAAAGCACAGCGTAAAACCCCACACAGCATGACCTCAAATGGTTTTTTTTTATTGATTTTCTTTTGCATGGTTCCATTTGTTAATTTCAGCTTTGCTAAAATGACATTGTAAATTATTTCCTGCTTTCGCTTTCGACATTGGAAATTTTCAAATGTAAGTAAAAAGTTGAAAATACGTAAGCAAAATAAGCCTTGTGATGTGTCGTACATAAGTGCGGATGTAATACGCCATTTTATTTTTATTTAAACATAAAATGAGGCATGGTAATCTTAGAAAATGTAGGTAGGTACCTTCATTACACGTGATTTTCTTTTTAAAATATGTGAATACATATTCAGATATAGTAGACATCTTCAACTGCTCTGAATACAAATACAAACAAACGATTATTTCATACATCCACTATAATTATTAATATATGTTAATCATTGAAGAAGATAGTATTAACACATCCCAAATGAACCACGAAACCGAAAAAACAACAGAATTTAAAAAGATTTCAGTCGCATCTGGGACTCGAACCCAGGAACTCTACCTATCCGGGGTAACCGCTTAACCAACTTAGCTAATGAGACCAGTTCAATATACGCCATTTACACCGATATCATACTTCATGTTCAAGATTTGTTAATATTATCCTCCATTTTTAACCGATAAAGTTGGTTAAGCGGTTACCCCGGATAGGTAGAGGTTCTGGGTTCGAGTCCCAGATGCGACTGAAATCTTTTTATTTTCTGTTGTTTTTTCGGTTTCGTGGTTCATTTGGGATGTGTTAATATTATCTTCTTCAATGATTAAAATATTACAATGAGGTTTACAAACTTCAATAAGTTATAAAAAATAAATTGAATATTAATATATGTGTCTAGAGTATAAGTAACAGTGAATGTGAGGTATGTTTTGATTTTTCGCCTCTGGAACTTATTACTTAGAATGGTACTTACACTATGTTATTCCTGTATTTGTTCGATATATTATCTTTGAACCCACTGTGATGTGTTTTGCACCTGTTTATTATAACTATCTTTATATGTAAAAGCCCATACAGGGCGTATATTATACAATAAATAAATAAATACCACTGTAACAATGGTACTTTGAGGATTCACCACGGGATTTGAACCCGCGACCTATGGATTCGCTGCCGAGGATCCGCTCGGCCATAAAGATGACAGAAATGAATAACTCCAGTCAATTTTTCTACTTGAGAGAACCCATTGCTCTATCCTACCGACTTTCTCTTGTATGCTCGGAATGAACCACGGGTCAGAAGGGATGTACACATTGCTACATATTTCTTCAGACTATTTTGTGGATGGTTTGAAAATTCGGCTACAATGGAGAGCATTCATTTCTATGTTTCTGAAGGTTATATCCGTCACCGACATCATAGAATGTTTTATCTCCCGACCTACAGGAACAACTTGCCAATGGTCATGCCGGTGGGGAGGGAAATCTTGTTGTTGAACACAATCAATTCGGATATTGACATATTTAGCATCAACGAATCTGCTTTTAAACGGCAAACGGGAATTAATTGATATTAACAGTTTTTTTTTGTTTTTTTATGATTTCACCCATTAAGCGATCTTGGCCATGTTTAATCAGATATATTTGAATAGTACAGATTGTTTTTAAAATTAGTTAATTTTAAACAGTGATAGGTGGGTAATATCAATAGGGCTCAGAGAAACAATTCGTGGTAGTATAATCTTTGTTTATTTTATAATAATCATATAACGTCCACTAGGTACTAAGTCTTAATATTAAAGAGTGTCTATTTCACTGAATTCACTTGGACTTAATTCTATGGAGTGTCTAATTCACTGAGTTTACTTTAGTTTATAAAGACACTGGGTAACTTCACGGAGTTGACTTTAGTTTACAAAGGCACTGGGTAACTTCGCTGAGGTGACTTTAGTTACAAAGGCACTGGGTAACTTCACTGAGTTGGCTTTAGTTTACAAAGGCACTGGGTAACTTCACGGAGTTGACTTTAGTTTACAAAGTCACTGGGTAACTTCGCTGAGGTGACTTTAGTTACAAAGGCACTCGGTAACTTCACGGAGTTGACTTTAGTTTACAAAGGCACTGGGTAACTTCACTCCGCGGTGACTTTCCTTTCCGGAGGTAAGTCGAGGTAAGCACTCCACGGGTGGAAAGTCCGTGGTGGGGGTTTGGCAGCTATTTGCTGGTAACAGCGGGAGTCTGCAGCTCCGGGAGAACTGCCTTCTGTAGCCAAAATCCCCCTTTTTGAACGCCTGTCGAACTCGACGGCGGTTTCTTCGGGAGCCCGTCCCTTGCGTCCGGCGGCCTGTGATTGGCTCGGCATGGCGCACGGGGTTTTTCCCTTTGGGCGCTGCGGCGGAGCCTTCCGGGCGGGCGAGTTCTTTCAACGGCGTTTTAGCTCATTGCCATCTCGTATCAACAGGATATAATATAAAATAGAAGCAAATAAGTTACAGTGTAAATTTAGGTGTTTTTAATCCCCAGTCACATAAATTTTAATGCCATTTTTATAAATATGTTTTGCTAATAAATTGTTAATTTGGGGGAAGTTGATACTTATAAGGCAGGGATTGTAGGGAGTTCAATTTTAAGTTTTATCAATGCATGCATAAAGTTTGGAAATTAGTCATTGATAGGACACTCAAAGAAATTATGGTCCAGAGTATCCTCTGATCCACAATCACAGTATGGAATTTGAATATATGGAATTTGGCGAGATGACTAAGACAAGAAGTGTGACAGTCAAAATCGAAGTATGATACCGTTAAAAGTGACTGGACGTATCGGGGTAGCTACAGCTCAGAGTCTCAGTTCCTAGCGATATCTTTTTGTTGTCTGTATCTTTTCTATTCCATGTATCATTTTGAGAGTTTTTATTATTATCTTCAATTATTATTTTATTTTTACTTTTAGCAATGATGGAGTCACGGGTAGGTAAAAAAATATTTTATAAAAAAAAACACGACAGGTAAGTCTAACAAAAAAGTCAATATTTATCCATTCATAATATTTTTTAAAGAACGTTTGAAACGCAGATAAAATCCTCGCTATATAAGGATGACCTCAACTGTTAAAGCCGTAACATATGCAAATATTAAATCGCTTTCACTATGTAGGCATTATTCGCCTATCTTTTAAGGCAGTCTAATGTCCATATCGCCCATGTCTTAAATTTTGCTATGCTTTTTGACATATATTACATTTTCAATATTATTATCACGGACGTTAAAATATGCATCTTTGTTTATTTGAACATCTGAGGTACCTATAGGCTATGGCGCAATGTATGTTGGGATTTGGTTGTAACGTCGCGAAAAATTCTACACAAATGGACATATTAATTTATTTTTCTGAAGTATCCAGCGTTGATCCGGGGTTTGCGTGGTTTTGAGTAAAGCTTTGAGGTTGTGATGTGTTATTCAAATCTATTATATAAAGAAGAGTGTCCCGAGCGGTCGGTGATTGTTTGTATACTAATCTACAGTTTTATTCCGAGCTTGATATAATTTTGCACACTTGAATTTCGAAACTAGAAGAAAATAATTGGGTAGAGTAGGGGTAGTTATAGGTATAGTTATATGTATAGGTATAGGTGTAGTAGATGTAGAGTAGGTGTAGATGTAGGTGTAGGTGTAGGTGTAGGTGTAGGTATCCTAATATACATACCAATGTACAGTTTTATTTCGAGCTTGATATAATTTTGCACACTTGAGTTTCGAAACTAGAGGAAAATTACTGGGTAGAGTAGAGGTAGGCATAATTATAGGTATAGGTATAGGTATAGGTGTAGATGCAGACGTAGATGTGGATGTAGGTGTAGATGTGGGTCTGGGTGTGGGTGTAGGTGTAGGTGTAGGTGTAAGTGTAGGTGTAGATGTAGATGTAGATATAGATGCAGATGTAGATGTAGATGTAGATGTAGATGTAGATGTAGATGTAGATGTAGATGAAGATGTAGATGTATATGTAGATGTAGATGTAGATGTAGATGTAGATGTAGATGTAGATGTAGATGTAGATGTAGATGTAGATGTAGATGTAGATGTAGATGTAGATGTAGATGTAGATGTAGATGTAGATGAAGATGTAGATGTATATGTAGATGTAGATGTAGATGTAGATGTAGATGTAGATGTAGATGTAGATGTAGATGTAGATGTAGATGTAGATGTAGATGTAGATGTAGATGTAGATGTAGATGTAGATGTAGATGTAGATGTAGATGTAGATGTAGATGTAGATGTAGATGTAGATGTAGATGTAGATGTAGATGTAGATGTAGATGTAGATGTAGATGTAGATGTAGATGTAGATGTAGATGTAGATGTAGATGTAGATGTAGATGTAGATGTAGATGTAGATGTAGATGTAGATGTAGATGTAGATGTAGATGTAGATGTAGATGTAGATGTAGATGTAGTAGATGTAGAGATGTAGATGTAGATGTAGATGTAGATGTAGATGTAGATGTAGATGTAGATGTAGATGTAGATGTAGATGTATATGTAGATGTAGATGTAGATGTAGATGTAGATGTAGATGTAGATGTAGATGTAGATGTAGATGTAGATGTAGATGTAGATGTAGATGTAGATGTAGATGTAGATGTAGATGTAGATGTAGATGTAGATGTAGATGTAGATGTAGATGTAGATGTAGGTTTAAGTGTAGATGTAGGTGTAGGTGTAGGTGTAAGATAGGGGCAGGAGGTAGGAGGTAGGGGTAGGGATAACACATCACAATCTCAAAACTTTTCTCCAGACCATTCGTATTCCAAGGCAACGCAGGGTAATTCAGCTAGAATAAAATAAATAAAGAAAACGATAAGTTGAATTCTTTTTTCTTAGAATGGAGAAAGCATTACATGATTTCCGAGCAAATGCACTTGAAAGCTTGACTAATAAAGTGAAAAATGCATTCATTTTTGTCACAAGTGTCTTCATTTACATAATATTATCCATGCTTGTATTACGTAGCAAAACGTACAGATTGTTACCACTTTTCAACACACTCCTGGGAGTCGGATTAGTATTCGAGAATAATAACGACATTTAAGAGTGTAGCAGAAAAAAAAAAACAATTTGACCATTTACAGTTTTTTTTAAGTGTCGCCCACGTCGCTATTTTAATACAATCGGCAAAACTGTTGAAAATCTTTGGCGTGAAACTTCGCTAATCACTTAATGACATTATAATAATTCATTGTGAATTGTGACAGGCAGGTACTTGATATATAATTAAATTTATACAGTAAATAAGTACCCTACAAAAATAAACCACACGACAACATTAGTTGAAAGCAATATCTACGAACACATTCATATTACAGCGTACGTAAGCGTAATGATTCCCCACATGCACGGACCAGCATCGTGACAGCATAGAGACTGTCGGCTAAAATGTTTTGACGTTGGTGGTGGCCACTAGACGTTTACGCCTGCGCAGTTATTATGAACACATCACCGTTAGCACATCTTGGCGTGGCGTCATTAGACGCAGATATTGCTAAAACCGAGGAGATGGATAACGATAATTTGAATTGGTCAGGGAATTTAGGTTATAAAATAATAGTAAATATGATAATGTTGGTATTATAGAGTAATATAACTCTATGGACTACTTCTATAAGTTTGTTTATGGGACATGACCTCTGCCGAGTCACTTGTAAAACCGGGGTCAACCTGAATAGTCAATAAACGTACATATCATTTACAAGTGCTTTTTAAGGTATTACCTATCTAATAAATCTTAATTTTTCTCAGCGGTTACAATATATGTGAAGGTTTTTAAGTGTATTAGTAATAACGTACTTTTTAATTATTGAAAATAATGTCAATAATTCATATACGAGTTCAACAGGGAGTAGGATTATAAAATCCTCAAACATGTTGTTTCGGACGCTGACACTCAGTTGACAGCCGTACTCACGTCTGTGCTGTGTCTGTGCTGTACTGTTCTCCACTGTGCGGTACTAACAGATATGCATAGACCTTTACTCTTAGGTAATCTTAAATAATTTAATACGTTTTATAAAATGTAAGAGTCAGCATTCAAATCTAACCCTAAGAATCCCTTTGCAGGTTCCTAACTCAAGCAATACTAGAAATGATTTATCTGTAAGTTCACTCAGATAGTTAGAAAAAGGTATAAAGTCTCGATAGAGAAAAATCGTCAAACTGTAATTTTTAAATCCAATGAATCCAAAGCCTCTGGGAAGACTAACTAGGTTCATTAACTGCCTCGCAAGAAATGTGGATATTTTCCAAATGACCTACAATAATTTTAAGCGCGAACTAAGTATTATGTTCCTACTTATAACCACTTTACAACTATTTTTATATAATTATGTTAACTATATTTTTGTAATTTGGTGTTTATAACTGTTTTTGCAAAATAAATAAAATAGGCGCAGTTTGAAAACCAGTGACAACAATATTGAACGTCGGCAAGTATTACAAATAGAATTTAAAACATTACAGTTTGAGGGTTATTGTCATTTGAAACGTTATACATTTTCCTAATTACACGTATAGAATTAACAGATAAATCACTCGTAGTTTTTCTTGAGTTAGCAACCTGCAAAGCGTGTATTTTTAGGCGCTGACCGTTAAAACTAATTAATTTATCAATGTTGATGCCCCTGGGAACACTTAAGGTTGTTATTTCAGTATACTCATGAATATTATTTATTTATTCATCATTTTTTAAGAAACAAACAGCTTTTAATATAGATTTATATAAATTGAAGTTTAACAAAAGGTAAGCCAACATAGTTTCTTGTGCTACCAGTGGTTAAGTACAGATGTTTTATTAGAAAAAAACAAACAAAGAAGAAAGAGGGGAGAGGAAGAGGAAAATAGGATCGGGACAGGAGATGCTCTCGATAAATTTTATACTCATGCATCAATTTGTGGTCGTACGTATTAATTCGGTTCGATATTTTGAAAGGGTATTGTGAAGAATGTCGATATTGTGAAATTGTGCGATATCAGTCGGATTAGATTGTCAGGGTTTCTATCAGAGAGCAAGTTAACGGACATAAATATCTCTTAAGCGGACCTTAAAAACCTTAGCAATAAAAATAATGTTTCATTATCTTCTTCTTTTTTATAAGAAAATAATAAATAATGATATGTGGGATTTCTCGTGCAGAGGATTTCATTTATAAAGTATGAAATTAAATTGATGCCATTTGTAAAAAAAAAATGGAAGTTGAGGTATTTTAGGTGCGGTTGAGTGGTTTCGGTGTTAGTCTGTATTTGGTGTTAATATATTTTCTATTTCAGATCTCTCTATGTAACGTATCCAGGGTTTTATTTGATTTTTAAATTTATTTTTGTTATTGTGATTTTTAAAGGATAGTGGGATTTTGTTTTAGAGTTTAGTACCATAGTATAAGAAGTTTTTTTTTGTCCAAATGTTGTGTTTGTGGTTCCTTGTTGGATGTGTTTTTGACTCTGAGATCTAGTTTTTATAATATGTATGTTTGTTGTTTAGATTTCCTTATGTAACGTATCCAGAGTTTTTTTTATTATTGTTGTTGTGATTTTTAAAGTAGATGAGTCAGTTGAGTAGGAGGAAATACGGACATTTTCTAATGTCCAATGGTAAATTTAAGCATCAACACGTTTTCGTTGTGATTACGTATGTAAACGATGTTTTCGCTTTTATATTGCAATGGTTGATTATTACTGAAGTCGTAAAAGAAAATTACCGTATTAGTGAGCTGTACGTAATGTTAACCTCCAAATACTCGATTAAAGTAACAAAGAACAAATAATGATCGAGGCACAAAAGGTAATAAACCAGAGTTGTAAAACTGATTTAACTATTTGCTAAACGACATGGTTTACGCCAGTGATGCACAATCTTTTTTGTCGGAGGGTGAATTTATCAATTTTCAATACATTCGCGGGCCGCAGAGGGTAGGGTATCTACAGCTTGACATGGTTAACTTAACCGGTGGGTGGCGTCGACAATATAGATTATGTTATCAAGTAGTCTCTGTTCCACTAATAATGGCTATGTCTTGTATAAATCATTAGAGAATTGTCTTAATATCTTCATTGTGTACCCGTTACACTGCTTTATTTACTGCTAGCTGATCTGTACCCGGCCTTGCTCGGGATTATTTTATTTTTTTGGAATAGTTTTACGAAGTTGTGAATTCTTGCTTATCGTTAGGGTGTCATAATTGATTTGACAGTGAAAGTAACTATCTCTAAACAAAGAAACAAAGAAACATTCATTTGAAAATTTTATTTCATTCCAAAATTTTTTTTTTTTCAAAACGTATCTAAATAATAAAGTTCTTAAGTAGGTTCCTACTTGTGTTTTCCATTTTAAAAATATTCTACACAAACAAACCTTCTTCTTTTGAATATGTAATCTGTGGCTAACTAGAGCGGTATGTCTATGGGCTAATCTCAATACAACATGGCGGTTCAACGTTTTTCATATTAATTTTAAAACGTTATATCAACAGTTTAACATATTGGATTTCATTCAAACTACTCTAAACCTTTCCGATACTAATAAGAACAAACTGTGCTATTTTCAGCGAAACCGGTCTAGTAATTTTCGAGAAAATTGATAACACACAAACAAACATATGTAGAGATTTATTTGTAATAATATATATATTATTGTTGTCTCTCTCTTAAACATAAAACTTTTTAATTGTTGACTCCCTCTAATAGTTTATTATTTTTTCTTCCTTATTGTAATATATCTGCTTAACTCTCTTTGTTTTTTGTGCCTATGTATACGATAACTCTGTATTATTCTTTAGTTATTATATTTGCCTCGATGTAGCTTGATCTAACCGAAACCGGTTGGCGTAAAAATATAATAAATTCGTCGTTTATATCAAAGTGTTTGTTTTATTTAATATTATGTCAAACCACAAAGTGATTCTTACGAAAAAAATAAAACATATTTTTTTTAAATTTGAATACCCTACAAACGTCCCAACGGTTCAGAGCATGTATATTCACATTATAAAACAACAAATTAACTAAATACCTACCTACTAACTCTTCTTTTGCAACTAACCTTTTAATGAATGTTATTTTAGTATCCCCGCTTTCTAAGTCTCACCCCCCTCCCCAAATCAACAATTTATTAGCAAAATATATTTATAAAAAAACGGCATTAAAATTTTATGACGGCCTCCATGGTCGAGGGGTAAGGCTCTCGACTCCGAATCCGAAGGTCGTGGGTTCAAATCCCGGCGTGCGCAATTAAATTTTATTTGATTAATTTGTGCTGTTTCGCAATTAATTCATTTTAAAATAATATGTAGTATATTCGCGCACGTTCCAGAGCGAAATATACTATCAGTATCGCCCTGGTGAAAGACCACCATTCAGAATTGAAAGGTTGCTTGAAATGGATTTTAGCCGTGTTTGGTGACCAGATATTAATAGCCAGGTATTTCCCTACCTTCCTCTTCCCCTTCTCCTTCCACTACCCAATACCTTTAGCCTCACAACATTCCCCAATTGGGGATGCCATAGTCTCACTGGCTCCAGATGGTTGGGAGCAGTTGGGACTCTTGTGCGGTATTCATATAAAAAAAATAAAAAAGTCATCGTTAATTAAAAACACATAAATTTACACTGTAACTTATCTGCTTTAATTTTATTTGCCCAAATATTATATCCTGTTAAAAAGTAACTAATTTTAAGATCAATCTGTACTATTAAAATCTAACTGATTAAACATGGCCAAGATCGACCTTAATGGATGAAAGCCATAAAATAACAAAAATAAGTTATATAAATAAAAAAATAAAAATAATGAAATTGCAACTGCAATCATGCAATGTGCAGTGTTTTCTGATATTGTGTCCTGTGCGTGCAAAATCATATTTTCCCAAGGTAAAACTTTTAATATAGCGTGTTAATCTGGAGTGACCTGCCAGGTGTGTTTCTGTATCTGTTTGTACATATTAAGATAAACCCTAAGAGGTAATATTTTTACTGCGCCCTAGAGGTGATTTTCACAAAAAATGGCGCTGTGCAAATTATCCAATTATTATTATTATTACATAAAAATTGCATTTCATAATTACTTGAAGCCAAAACTTTTGGATTTCAAAAAATTGAAAAAAAAAAAAAAATATATATATTTATAAGGTAGGGTTTAAAAAATATATTGATTGTGTAATTCGTAAAGAATGCAAGGCTTATGAAAGCGTCATGAGTAAGATTAAGAAAGGGACGCTTAGATGGTTTGGGCATGTGGAACGAATGAACGAAGAAAGGAGTGTAAGAAGAATGTATGACGCGGATGTGAATGGAAGAAGAAGCCGAGGACGCCCGAAGAAGACATGGCACGATCAACTGAATCAAATACTTGAGTCAGGCCATGTCAGAAGTCGGAATAATAGAAGAGAATGTATGAGACGATGTATGAATGTGAATGAAGCGAGAAGTGTATGCCAATATCGAGTTGTTTGGCGGTCCGTCCTCTCTGCCTACCCCTGCGGGGAATCGTCGTGATGGTTAGTTAGTTAGTTTGTTAGTTAGATTGTGTTTTATCTTTTTAAAACGGTAACCCTTAACAAAGCAATCATAGAGAGCACCAAAAAAGCGATTCTATTAAATAATGAATAATAAAACTCACATCCGTTACTTCTATGTTCTCGGAAACATCATTTGGTCGTGATCCCCTTTAAAAAAAAAAATATTAAAAATTATCAATTACAACACGCTGAACACAAACGCCATTTTTCTGGGCTCAAAGTCAAACCAATAATTTTATGGTATTGATTTTTTAAAAATTTTATTAAGCCTAGTAGACCGCGTGAAAAGGCCCGCGGGCCACAGGTTGTGCATCTCTGCTTTACACCATTATTACAATAAATAATGATTCTTCCAATAGGCTTAATTTTAAGTCACAATTTCTGAACCATTCAAAAGGAACTCTGTGAAAAATTGAAGACGCAATCAATACAGCGCATAGTAAAATTGATTTATTGTGTTCAAATGGTAATCTAGTAAGTACATAATTGATAGTTGGAGAGATTGATGGTACAGATGTGCAAGGCGAAAGGAGTCGAGGGCGTCCGGAGAAGGTTTTGCATGGACCAGTTAATCAGTTTGCCAAGGTTGCCATGTCAAGGGAGTGTAGGATACAATAAATAATGTTTTTATACTTTTATTATTATTCTCAGATCCAAAAACGCATACAACAAGGAACCACAAACACAACGTTTGGAAAAAAAAAATCATATACTATGGTACTAAACTCTACAACAAAATCCAAGAACCATAATAAATTTTAAAATCAAATAAAACACTGCATACGTTACATAGGGAGATCTGAAATAGAAATACAGACTAACACTGAAACCACTCAACTGGACTTAAAACACCTCACCTTACAATTTTTTTTTTCACCAAGCACATCAATTTAATATAATGTAATTTCATATTTTGTAAATGAAATCCTCAGCACGGGAAATCCCAGTGAAGATATCATTATTTTTTATTTTGTTATAAAAAAAGAAGATAAGAAAACATTATTATTATTAACAGACAGATTTTAAAATACCTGTATCCAACGTCTGTGACCATAAAGCTTCTAGGTTTTTCACCTAGAGGACGGGGGAGAGAATGAAGTGTTAGTGGAGTTGAATGGTTTCTGTGTCTGTCTGTATTAGGTGTTAATATTTTTCTATTTCAGATCTCCCTGTGTAACGTATCCAGCGTTTTAAATGTAATGTTCTTGTGATTTTTGAAGGATCAGAATATCTTAGGGTAAGAATAACCTCGTCGAAGGTAATGTTTCATAGATCCAATAATGTCTGATTACGTCCAAAAGGGATCGAAATGATAATCTAGTCTCCTTCAACGGAAGCTATCTTAACAACAAGCCTTCCATTGATATGCTTGGTGTAACCTTAAATGACCAGTTCAGGTATGGAGGCTCCATCGAAGCCAGAGTAAAGTTAGCCTCTCAGAAGTTGGGCGTAATGCATAGGGCCCGCAGATATTTCAATAGTACAAAACAGATGACACTGTACAAATCGTTAGTGCACCGGGAGGTGTGGAATTTGGCAACCACCCCTGGTATGGAGCTCAAAAATGAATTTAAAAAAAAAACACTTTGACTGAGTGCAGAAATAGGCTGTCCTTTTGATAGGTTCCCCCATCTTCAAAATGAATGAAATATTTAGAACACAGGCGTCAGGTGGGAATGCTGTCGTTGTTCTACCTGTATTTTCATGGAAGATGCTCTGAGGAACCAGCATCATTGATCCCTTCGGCATCTGTGCACAATCGGGTATCATGACAAACGCGCGCTCAACATATGGTTGACATTTTTCACATGAGAACGGGTCGCTTTTAAGACTCGTTCTTGTGTTCAACAGCTCGGCTGTGGAATGATTTGCCGGCCTCTGTGTTTCATCCCTCCTATAATATGGTTCTCTTCAAGACCCAGGTTCACTCCTTCCTCTCCTCAAAAGTATCCTCCACACGACAGAAACCTTCAGGGATATTGCTTTCCTCAGGGCCTCCCGTGTGGAGTTAATTTGAAACTAAAATCTAATTGGTCGTATTTCACCAGGCAATTACTGAGAGAACCACTTTCGAAATGCTTTGAGTTGGCGCCAAGATTCCATTAAGGATCGCACCACAGTTGCTTCATATCACTAGAATACTCAGAAAAAACTAAATTACATGTTTATATTCGTTAATGCCTCATTGTTAACGACTTTTAAATTAAATTAAACATTTAATGAACTGGGGTAATCCAATACGGTTGCCGTGTTTCATAGGCAGAGCTATGTTACCACGGAAATCACCCATCCAGACGCCTTAAAGAATATTCTTGATTCCACCGAAGAGATTAACCGATAGAAGTGTATTGTGGGCGTACCCGTGTGCCCAGCGCAAGCTTATTTTTCCTTACTTCTGGTGAAAATTGATGAAACATTTCAAAAATATTGAACTTCAACCTTGAGCGCAATTCCCATTATTTTTAAGAGCAACGGCTGCGCTGCCTGTTTCATACATAATGTAATTTTGGATTTGAGGTCAAAATACCCATCCGAACTGAATGATATATATTTTTAAATTAAAGGTTTAGTAAATATCTAGTACGGATGAGAAATATTTAATTTAATTTTGTTTTGAAATACTTAATGATGAAAAAAGATCATTAGGTTTAGGTTAGTACATTGGCCTCAAATCCAAAATTAAGTTTTGTATGAAACCGGACATATCTTCTCCCTTAGGCTTCTTGCTTAAGTGCATTTCCTTAAAAATTCAGTTAAAATTTTTTCGTTGACGAGATCGCTTCGAATCGCATACTGCGCGGTAGCGTATTATGCTCTACATGCCGATTCTGATTAAGTCCACCCTTAGGTCTGCAGCGTCATCAGCTATCGGAAGGTTGAAGCAACCAAAGGGCACACCTAATACTAAGTTCGGTGATCGTGCTTTCGGAGTGTCAGGAGTCAGGACCTAAAGCCGGGATTGAACTGCCGTATGACTTAAGAATTATCAAAGACTCGACAGAATTCAGAACTAAACTTAAAACTCATCTTTTCAGACAATCGTATCCATAAATTGAAGAAATGCACCCGTAAATTGCTTATCTAGGCTAGCCGGTTAGTGCTTACCTAAATAAAACTTCTTTTTTTTACATGAATACCGCACAAGAGTCTCAACTGCTCCCAACCGTCTGGAGCCGGTGAGACTATGGCATCCCCAATTGGGAAATGTTGTGAGGCTGAAAGTATTGTGAAGGGGAAGGAGAAGGGGGAGAGGAAGGTGGGGAAATACCTGGCTATTCAGATCTGGCCACCAAACACGGCATTTCAAGCAACGTTTCATTTCTGAATGCTGGTCTTTCACCAGGGCGATACTGAGAGTATCTTCCACTCTGGAACATGCGCAAATATACCATATATTATTTTTAATGAATTAATTGTGAAACGGCACAAATTAATTAAATAAAATTTACTTGCGCAAGCCGGAATTTGAACCCGTGACTTCCGGATTCGTAGTCGAGAGCCTTACACCTCGACCATGGAGGCCGTCGTGTGTTCATCTGAAGCGTCCTGCCAGGTAAGTATGTTTTCTGTATCTGTTTGTACATAATTAGATAAATAATAGGAAGTTATATTTGTACAGCGCCCTTGAGGTGATTTTTCACAAAAACGGCGCTATAAAATCATCCAATTATTATTATTATTATTATTACAAAAGGTTAATAACCCGTTGTAATTGTAACTCTCCCTGAAAACAATGCCGCAATATTCGATCAAACTTTGGACATTGTGAAAAACCAAGAAAAACGACATTTTATGATAAAATAATGGTATGCGACACTTTTACGGCAGACATCTGGCGGTGGGAATTAAAATGACCGAGTATTAACCTTAGAAAAAAATGAATTTCCATCGAATTTGTATTAATTCCACTTTCAAAGTATAGATCTGACATATATCTCATACTATATTTTGTTCATATCCGTTGTTATTAGCTATTAGTTTCAATTTTTAATTATTAATTATTTTATTGAGATTTTAAAGCCTTATTTTAATATTTAATCATTGTAGAAAATAATATTAACATAACCAAAATGAAACATGAAAACGGAAAAAAAACGACAGAAAGTAAAAAGAATTCATTCGCATCTGGGACTCGAACCCAGGTCCTCTGCCTATCCGGGGCGACCGCTTAACCAACTTAGCTAATGAAACCAGTTCAATTTATGTCATCTTCATCGATATCATATCTCAAATTCAATATTTGTAAATATTATTCTCCATTTTTAATCCCACATTATTGGCAGCTATCTTTATAGTGATTACAAAGTTCCAAAGGAACATAATTGCAACCTAGACAGTGTCTCGGATTAATATCCGATTTAAAAAAAAAATTAAAATTATTGAATTCTTTTTACTTTCTGCCGTTTTTTTTCCGTTTTCATGTTTCATTTGGGTTATGTTAATATTATTTTCTACAATGATTAGCTATTAGTTTGATTATAGAGAATTCATTAGAAAATATCTTATTGTATATTATACAGATATATTTTTTTCTTTCAAATCTTTATTGATCACACTTCTAGGAAGTATATGTTCGGTGCCCGCAACATTGACTACATCCATTCTCATTCAAAAATTCGAATAATATTAATTATTCCTTAGTAATGTTAGGTCTTTGTTCGACCTGATCAGCGTAATAAATTATTTGCTAATTGCATCATTTTCCCAAATTATATAACCACTGTGCCGAAGAAGCCGCCTAGAATTAAGAAATTGCAGTTTTGGAATTATTTTGATAACTTCCTAATGATTCCCATCGCATAGATTGCAACCTTTGAGGTGGACTAGATAAAGCTAGATATTGATGTAAATCCGAATGCCACTTAATGTTATTTATAAATACCTGATGTGTACCCGGCTCTGAATTTTTTTTTAAATTAAAAAAAAATAAAATTGTGAATTCTTGCTTGTCGTTTGGGTGCCATAATTATTTGTATAGTATTGCCTCGTGACAACTATTACTGTCTATAAAAAAACAAATAAACATTAATTTGAAAATGTATCTAAGTAATAAAGTAGGTACCCACTAGTGTTTTCCATTTTGAAAATATTCTACCCAAACAAACCTTTTTCTATTGAATATGTAATCTCTGGCTAACCAGAGTGGTACCTGAATGGGCTAACTTCATTATAACATGGCGGGTTAAACATTTTTCATACTAATTTTAAAACGTTAGAGCAACAGTTTTACATATTGGAATTCATTCAAATTATTTTATAAACCTTCTCGGAACTGATAAGATAACAAACTGTGCTATTTTCAGCGACACTGGTCTGGTAATTTTCGAGAACATCGAGGACAAACACACAAACTACATTGATTTTTATATATATATAGATATAGGATTTCTTTCCATTCTTATGGGTAAGTGTAGGAGGAACGTCAAAATTTAATTTTGGATTTGAGGCCAAAATACTCACCTAAACCTAATGATCTTTTTATTTTCATCAAAAAGAATAGTAAATACCTAGTACGGATTAGAAGTAATTTATTAATTTTTGTTTTAGATTATGAAAGATAGGCCATTAAAGAAATTGATTTTTGGCGATTTCAGAGGCATCTTTAACAATTATTTGGGGGCTAACGATGATGTAAAGAGAAAGTTTAACCTCGTCTACTTTTAAAATATAAAAAAATATTAAAAAGAAGCATTAAGCCTTATGGTGGACTTTAAATTAAATTAAAAACGACAAATTTACGTTGAAAAACAAATTTGCCGTACATAATTTAAAATATCAACCCGAAAAAAGGTTTTTTTTATTTTTTATTTTATTTATTTACTTAATCATATTTAGTAGCAAATATGATATTTTTTTATAAGAATTCAATATACCCGCAAATAATTTTTTGTGTTGCCTCTAAAATTACGATTTTTAACAAAATAATTAACAATAATAATAAAGCAAAAATAAATAAAATACTTCTCATACGTACTAGATATTTACTAAACCTTTAATTAAAAAAAATATATCATTCAGTTTGGATGTGTATTTTGACCACAAAACCAAAAATAAGTAATGTGTGAAACAGCCAGCGCAGCCGTTCCCCTTAAGTCTCCTGCAACCTGCAAAGTGATTCTTAGGGCTATTTTTGAGTGCTGGTCCTTAAGCAGAATTAAAAGAAAAGCAATTATTTTTTTATGTTAGGCGCAATACCGAGTGATTTTTCAGGGAGCAAATTCCTATAGCTGTTTGCCTATACAATAATTATTTTACGTGCATTGTATGCAACCGAAAAAGTCGTTGTTCAAGTTTCCCACGATCGGGGCCTATAGCCGACGCAGACTTGGCCTACAAAGTCCAAAAAAAGCGAAAAAAGCCATGCAAATCGCGAAATCTCTTTTGATTATTATCGTGGGAGTCCCGAACAGGTAGATGGCAGGTAGATATACTCGGCAAAGGCAACACGTAGAACTAATCGCTAATCGGAAAAGGCGTGAAGAATTATCATTATTAGAATTATCACGGGATTGTGACATAATAGGAAGGATGGCGTACGAATTGAAGATGTTCTAGCAATAACTAACAGAATCAATACGACAAACTAAGCTGTTGAAGTTAGATTTTTAATAATTCATTAATCACATACTCTCCTTTGATTAATCCGTTATATAAAATAGGAACCCATCAACGTATTATCCATAAATAACTTGCTTCCTAAAATGGTGACCCCAACCCGTATTATCAGGTTATTTGTAAGCCGGGACAGATTGTCTTTTACAATAAAACATTTCTATTCTAACAGTTTATAAAACGTTTTATAATTTTTAAATTAAATATATAAATAGAATATATAAATTATTCTTTCTTTTTAATCACACATCCTAACGTCTTCTCATTTGATTAATCCGTTATATAAAATATAAATACAGTCACCATATAGGAATCCATCAACACATCCATAAATAACTTGCTTCCTAAAATGGTGACCCCAACGTGAAAAAATAGAATACATGTTACCATCATTGGTATTTATAATTTTAAAAAAAAAATCCCACTAAAACGCAAAAATGATTCTGTCTTATTAAATCATTTAAAAATACATACATCAGAAGGTAGACGTAAATAAACTATTGATTCTTTGAACTATTTATTATTTTAACGACTTCCAAATTAGATTGTTCCAAAGAGAAATCCGACAAAATACACTATTTCACTGCAGTATACCTAAGCACAACTACATTGGCCAGTCCCCGATGTAGCTGTTTCACACTATGGGAAACAAATACTTAGGTGATATTTATTTAGTTTATTTTTTATAACTTATTGAAGTTTGTAAACCTCATTGTAATATTTAATCATTGAAGAAGATAATATTAACACATCCCAAATGAATCACGAAACCGAAAAAAACAACAGAAAATAAAAAGATTTCAGTCGCTTCTGGGACTCGAACCCAGGACCTCTACCTATCCGGGGTAACCGCTTAACCAACTTAGCTAATGATACCAGTTCAATTTACGCCATCTACACCGATATCATACTTCAAGTTCAAGACTTGTTAATATTATCCCCCATTTTTAAATCCCATATTATTGGCTGCTATCCTTATGATGTTCGCAAAGTTCTACCCTAACACAATTGCAATCGGAATAGAGTCTAGTTAGTTTTCGTAGTTAAAAAAAATTTCAAAGTTTCTATTTTTCAAAGTCCACCGAAATGCTTAAAATCCTATGGCCGGTGGTTTTGAGGTTAGAATGTCAAATGTCAAAACAAGGATGAGCTTTACCGTACATAATTTTATGTTCTAATCATAGTAAACCATAACTAAACATAAGCAATAACATTATGTACCCCTTTAGAAACTTTAACTCGAAGAATAATAATAGTATTGAGCAATAACATTATCATAATATTCGTATTGATGATTTCTTTGCTCATGAATGCTTTAATTTATTTCACTAATAATAGTTTTATTTATATTCAACATTTAAAGAGCTTGAAGTCATCAAAATTAAAATTAAATTTCGTCAAAACTAAAAAAAAATATGTATCGAAAATAAGAAAGAAAATCGAAAAATTAAAATTTCCATACCAATCCAAAAACAGAACACACACGTGACGTCAGATGTTCTAAATGCAATGCCACCAACATAACAAGGTGTTTTGATGAGATGGTTATTTATTCACTTTTAAATAACGATTTATAAATTCTACGTATAATTATAAATAATAAAAGTACGTGATGAATATATATTTTTATAGCCGTTTTATTTTTGACTGGAGTCCCTTATTGTAGTAATATTGACGTGACATTAATTTGGTGAATTTTGTGGACCATATCAAACACTTATTCGAACCGTGTTCTGTTGTTTTTTCTGTGAAAAAGTCCAAATTTTATAATTTTACTTCGTATGTACTATTTATGTTTACCGTTTTAGTGTTATGCTTATTTTGCAAGTGTGTAAATAAATTTCTACAGATATTTTGTGTTTTTAAATAAAAAAAAAGTATGGTATTCAATAAAAATGCAATAACTTGGGCAAATATCAATCAATAATGTTTTTTTTTAAATTATACCAGTAAAAATGAAATTGTAAGAATATTATAGTTCTAATTTAAAAAAAAACTACACATTTACAACTACATTCACAATTTTGTTTTCCCGCGCAAAGTCCATGGAATCCTTTTTTACAGCGAACGCATGTGAAATTGGATCGCCTTTTCTCATTTGCTTTGCTGTACACATTCATTTATGGGAACAAAGGTCTCGTCGTCCGTAGTGCCGCTTTCATTTGATACATTAAGATATTCCGCAATAGAATTAACATCCGACATGGTGAAAAATATCGATTCCCTTTAGGGTGTATTTATTTTAACAGGATAAACAATAAATACAGTTATCAAGACACGCGCCAACCGCAATATACCACGCTGAAATTGAACACGTGCTCTCCCGAGGACGACAAAAAGCACACTGAAAATTTCAGCGCTATAGCGCTGAGTCGCAATTTACGCAACTAAAGCTTACAGCGCGATGGCGTTGGGCCACACTCTAACGGTTAATATTATACCATGGGCGTTAAAAAAAAATAGAACTGTACCAAGGAAATAAAGGTATTATGTTCTAATAATTTATAACTAATTACTTTCTCACTCTTATCGTAATCCATTGGTACACCTGTTATGGCGCCAAATTCCGTTTTGACAAACAATGCATTTGAAAAATGCAACACCTGGCCAGGCACTGTGGGATTTTCGTAGCAAGTATCAAAAATACTACACACATAAATATTATTCAAAACGCAACCGATTCGCGCAAGATCTTCGTGCAATGTAGTTATTTATGATTTACTCGTTCGTCGTGGCACCGAATGTAATTTTTATGGATAATTTAACATAAAAAAAACAATGGCTAGTTTTCGATATGAGAAATTTCCGCATTGCTTAGAATTGGAAGTGTCATCATTATTTTTAAATTCGTTTTAGCTAAACGATTTAACTAATCATCACGTCGTTACCCGAAGGGGTAGGCAGAGAAAATTCTTGAAAATTGTTTTTTAAAGTTTTGCTTGGAAACTTTGTGTCACTTGAAAATATTTCATCAATTTCTGTTTTCAAACAATCGCAGTTAAGTAAAAAGTCTTTAAGAGGAACGGCTTCGCTGCCTGTTTCATACATAACTTAATTTTGGATTTGGGGCCAAAATACCGTTACGTTTTTAATTTAATTTCAAGTTAACCATAATGCTTATTTTAATATTTTGTAATTTTTTAAATTTTGTATTTCATTATATTTTCAAAGCAGACGGGGTAAAACTTTTTTTAGATCACCGTTAGCCCCCAAATAATTGTTAAAGGTGCCTCTAAAATCGCGAAAAATATATTCCTTTAATGGCCTATATTTCATAATGTAAAACAAAAATAAATAAATTACTTCTAATTTGTACTAGATATTTACTTTACGTTTTGATAAAAAAAAAATCATTGGGTTTAGATGAGTATTTTGACCTCAAATCCAAAATTAAGTTTTGTATGAAACAGGCCGCGCAGCCGTTTCTTTTAAGCTTAAGTGAAAGGTTTTTTTCTTAAAAGTAACAGAATGGGCCTCCTGGAGGCGATAGCAAAAATGTATTTTATTTATTTTTTAAACCGAATGCTTCCTGGAATTCCGCAAGATGGCGCTATAAGCTAAATTTATGTAATTATTTATCTATTTCAGTATACCTTGTAAAGCATGCAATACCAACAGTAAGCAAATTTAATTAATTACAAATACCAATTTGAATACAGATTTAAGTACGAGTATACTGTTCAACTGAATAGCAGACATGATCATTAAAATGACACAGTTGAATGATTAGGCAACCGATCATTTTACTATTTAATTACCAAGTGACGTCAGGGCCGGATCTGTTATACGTTTATACTGTGCAACAAACACATGCGCAATCTCTGTAAGGGCGCCGTGGAAATAATGATCGTATTTAAATTTTTTAAATTATTCTCAAATTCATGTTTTTTTTCCCAATTCATGTAAAAATTACCCATAATGTGGGATAATTACAATGTTGTATTTTCCCTGGCAATATTTGAATGCGTCAGGCGTTCGCTAGGGGCGCCGAACTGTGTACGCGACGTTGTCTTGTGGAGCATGGATGAACATGAAGTTTGCGAGAGTCTGTTTTTCTATAAATGTAGTATGTTTTTATATTAGTGTATTACGACCTATTGAATTTACTTCTAGCAAATGGATCAATTAGATGGCTGGATATTACACATCTAGTGTGCATACTGCACACATGTTTGAAATGCCCGTATGGCGTAAAATAATGACTAGGGATAAATACTATCAAACCTTGTACACAGTTAACAGTGACGTGTCGCCCGTAAAAACAAGCACTCGATATGCGATATTTTTTAATACATTATTATGACATTTTGTTCTTTATTTTGGTAGGCTCCCATTTAGGTTAAATGTTACTCAAAGGCTGTTTAGCGAATCCAAAACATTGATAAAAACCATACCTTTTAATCACCTTTAAAAAACTTAAACAATCTGAA
>JAHDVE020001519.1:0-59195 GCA_022606495.2 Halesus radiatus | reverse complement strand
GAAATGGTGCGTGGAGGTCTTGTATCAGCTTTTATACGTTACTAGAAATGGTGGCAAAGTTTTACAATTTAAACTCGTTCTTAATTCGCATAGATTATTGAAACTACACTTCGTTCCAACTGAATAAGAACAAGAAACAACCATATTAACCAACTTATTATAAGCTACATTTTGGCTTGTTTTTCACCGAAGAGAAATGTCAAATGTACGAAACGTTCGCAGCATTAGCAAAAATCAAACTAACACCTCGCTCGGGATTTGTAATAAAGTTATGAAGTTGTGAACTCTTGCTTGTCATTAGGGTGTCATAATTGATTTGACATCGAAAGTAACTATCTCAAAATAAAGAAACATTCATTTGAATATTTTATTTCATACCAAACGTGTATTTTTTCAAAATATATCTAAATCATAAAGTTCTTAAGTAGGTACCTACTTGTGTTTTCCATTTTGAAAATATTCTACCCAAAAAAACCTCTTCTTTTGAATATGCAATCTGTAGCTAACCAGAGTGTTATATCTATGGGCTAACCTAAATAAAACATGGCGGTTTCCATGTTTTTTATACTAATTTTAAAACGGTATAGCAACAGTTTTACATATTGGATTATATTCAAACTACTTTCTAAACATTCTCGGCACTAATAAAACAAACTGTGCTATTTTCAGCGAAACCGGTCAAGTGATTTTCGAGAACATTGAGGACAAACAAACAAACAAACTTACATTGGTTTTTATATATATATATATAGATTAAAGTGGGCGGGCACCGTAGGATGACCAACGATAAAAATTGGTGCTCAACACTTGGCCGATCGGCGCCTCAGATTGGTCAATCGAAAAGATGGAAAAAACGACCGCAGGCTACCTTAACCGCCCCACCCATGCGAACGTACATGATACGGCTGCTATATTATCGCCCGAACGCAACAAGCCGTATCCCGTACGTTCAGGTACAAAAAAGCTATACCCGAAACCCACAAAACATTCGTATACGTCAAGTTTGTTCCTGCGTCATCTCGTCTAGTATTTCGAGGTGAGCCGAAGCTAACGGATGTGTTCGAGTATTTTCGTCTTTCTCATACAAGTTACGTCACTAGTCACACTGTTATTGCGAAATCTAATTAAAAAAAACAGATATTTTACTACTTTTTGAATAATAATCCAAAGGGCGGGCGGTTAATTGCATATTTTATAATGATTAAATAAAAATATATTTTTTTAATTCATTGCAGCGCATCCCTGGATGAACACCACTTACGCGGCCTATTGGTATATCGTAGCTACTAAATAGGCAGTGGGTAGGTACTAGTAGTAGGTGGTATTGTTGTTCGGGTCGTTGTGTTACGAGCCTAACAATGCGGGGAGGCTACTTTGTCGCATCTGTTTGCATCGGGCTGGGGCTGGGGCTGGTGTGGGCCGCCCAATTAATTACCTACAGCCGGAAAACAGGTCAATTCTTAATTCAATCAAATCCCTGGCGAAATTTCGCCTTTAGGTCTTTGATTAACTTTCGCAAGCGATAAAGCGAAAGCCCGTCAATTATGGTGGGGGAAATAGCGTTATATACATACTCGTATTTTGAGTTTTTTATTTAGAATTCGGTTAGTTACAAAAATCGTTTATTTTTCGTATTTAAACGCAAATATTTAAACGAAATATTTAAATTTCGTTTCTCAACTTCTGGTCAATTTACTGATGATCAGATTGCCTGGTTGAACTAGAAATATCTATGGCCGGTGAGCTCTGGCGTCATGTAATTTGCGGTATTTTCTATTTGAAATTTATGTAATTTTTAGTATTTTTAAAATTAAATATAAAGAAATTTCCAAAATTAATGCTATTTGCAAGAAGCAGGAAACGAGAAGCAGTGGGAGCAGAAAGCGGGATTCGAGAAACAGCGGGAGGCTTATAGCGCTAAATGGGAAGCAAGAAGCGGGGGGATTTAGGAAGCGCTAAGCCAATATGAAGCAGTGTGTAGTAAAAAGCAATAAACAGTAAGTGGGAACCAGGTGAAAGGAAGCAAGAAACAAACCGGAAGAGAAAAGTATGAAGCACTGTAAACGGGATGGATGAAGCAAAGGGAAACTGGAAACGTATAGTGGAAAGCGGTAATCAAGAAGCATAACACAGCGGGAAGCTGGAAACGTGAAACAAGAAGTAGCGGGAAGCAATAACAAAAAACAAGACATGAACAAGAAACCTGAAACCGGAAACCAGAACCAAGAAGCGAGTAGCTAGAAGTAGGAAGAAACTGGAAGCAAAAAGAAGCGGAAAAAAACGACAACAAATCCTTGATTCCTATCCATCCTTATTTTCAATATTGGCTTATAAGGTTGCCATGTATACAGATCGATTAAATGCCAATCTCCTTCCCATCCACGGATCATGTGTTCCAAGTCCTAACAAATCAGTGCCCCCTGGTGTACCGGTCGCACTGGCTGGGGTGATACAATCGTATCGTATAGTATCGTGTAATATTTTTGCTATATGTGCAATGTCTTACGGTTTGAACATGGGAAATAAAAATACAGTGATCAAGAAGGTATATAAAAAGTAAATAGTGGTTTAAGAAAAAAAAGGCAACAATAAAAACACTTTTGTATAACGATTCTAAAATACAAGATTTTTTATACGTTGAAACATAATTGCTATTATTTGTTTCACTTAAATTTAATCTATATAAAACATGACACATGTGTGATTTCATATAAACATGTCACCGCTATGAAATAAGGTAAAAAAACATATAATCAAACGATTAATTATGAATAATCTAAAAATGACAGTTAAAACTCGAACGACGCGCTGGGAACTTGGAAGTGCCTAACTAGTTGTTAATAAAACTAGAAAATATAGTAAGATACAGATATTACAACTAAATTGAAATTTTAAGTGAACATTGTCACCTATTGCAACGTAACATGGTCGCAGTATCTACATAATGTATAAACATATGCACGACCAGTAACATAAAGGTCTGTTCACGTCTACCACCACCGCACAGTGCAGAGCAGTACAGTGTAGGCACGGCGCAGATGCGAGTATTCACATTACCCCATGCAGTACAGCACAGACGCTAGTACGACTGTCAACTGAACTGTCAACTAAACGTTAGCGTCCTGCACAACATGTTTCAGAATTTTATAATCCTATTCCCATATTTATTATAACCTAAATTCCCTGAAAAATAAAATCAATTTTTCATTGTCCACCTTTTTGGTTTTAGCAATATTTGCGTCTATTGACGCCAACTGACGGCGATGCCTAACGGCGGCTCGTGAATTTTAAGTGAGCTAAAGCCAAATTGAAAAATACGACTTTATTGATGTTGTTTTAACTGAAAATGTTTTTTTTTTTTTCAAAATTTAAATTTTTTTGTATTGAAATTTAGATAGTAGGTGGGGCAGTGCCCACCTAACTAAAAAATCTTCATACAAAAAAGAACGATTTTTTGAAAAAGAATTTAAATCATTTTCGGCTTCAACAACGTCAATAATGTAGTATTTTTTCAATCTAAGCACTCTAGCTCACTCAAAAGTCACGAGCCGCCCGGCAGGCTAACGGTATGTGCTCATACTAACTGCGCGTGCGCAGATACCAGTTCAGTCAAAATATTCTATCCGACAACCTCGGCCGGTGCTGGCCCGTGCATGCGCGGATACGTTACGATTACGTAGGTTGTAATGTGAAAGTGCTCTTAGATAATGTAAGCAACTAATGTTGTCGTGCCTGCACTGTACTGTTCTGCACTGCGCGGAGCTGGTAGATGTGAATAAACCTTGACACGTCAATCAGCAGACAATAGGACGAGGAACGGGAATGCGATAAGGCCATGTCCCTTCCGACTGGGATAGTTCACTGCGGGGATATATTTTTTTTATTTTATTTTATTTTTTTATTTTATTTTATTTGGAAAACCAACAGTTTACAGCAATAATTACATTTATCAAATATATTTAAAAAATGAACCAATAATAGGTTTTCACTTAAGTAAAGTAAAGTATAGTATAGATCTATCCCTTCAAGTATCTACAATCAAAACATAAATTAACATTTTTAAATTACGTTTTCCAGAATGTTCTCGAAATTCGCAGTTCTGTGGGTAACTTATTTGATTATTTTCTGTTATTTATTAATAAATTATTTTACTACCATTTTTCCGATATGGTAAGCCATGTGGTATTCATTTAACAGTGGGACGAGTTTAGCAACTTACGTAAAAGTCATTACACAAATTTTATTATACTAGAGTTCGACGTTAGGTAGATTTTATCGCTCCATACATACAGATTTCATCTTCTCTTTCTCGTTATAAATATGATTTTAATATTAAAATTCACAAAGCATTCGTAACTTTCTTTGGATTAATACAGCAACAAAAAATCATTCCTACCAAACACCATCATACAAATCTAAAGTATGAATGATTTCCTCTAACTCGCACTTAGTAAAAACAAAAACAATTGGAGTACATAATTAAATTTTTTTTTCGCTATCAAAGTCTTTTTTATTATTCTCACTGATATCAAAGAAATAATTACTATCTTAGCCCCGATTATCCCTTTCTCGTCGTATAAGGCCGTCGTTGGCGATTAATTTTCTAGCTGCGGATATATAAACGTTACATAATATATCAAATCACGGCCCTTCCTCAGATCCTTTGATGGAGTACGAGATAACTAACGGCGCTGGCTAATCCTCGGCTTGGTCACCGCATCGCCACCACCACCGCCTCGCCCACAGTAGACTGTGACTCTGGAGGCCGCACCCAAAAGTGTATCATAATACATGCATGTTTTTATCAAAAATGTGTATCATAATACCCACATGTTTTTATCAAAAATGTTTATCATAATACCTTCGTGTTTTTATCCAAAAGTGTATCATAACACCTGGGTAAATAATGTTTTTATCCAAAAGTATATCAATACACCTAGGTACATGTTTTTATCCAAAAGTGTATCATAACACATATGTTTTTATCCAAAAGTGTATCATAATACCTACATATTTTGTCAAAAAAATGTATCATAACACTTACATGTTTTTATCCAAAAGTGTATCATAATACCTACATATTTTTTCCCAAAAATGTATCACAACACTTACATGTTTTTATCCAAAAGTGTATCATAATACCTACATATTTTTGTCCAAAAATGTATCACAACATTTACATGTTTTATCCAAAAGTGTATCATAACACTTTATGTTTTTATCCAAAAAATGTATCATAACACTTACATGTTTTATATCCAAAAGTGTATCATAATACCTACATATTTTTGTCCGAAAATGTATCACAACACTTACATGTTTTATCCAAAAGTGTATCATAACACTTACATGTTTTTATCCAAGATGTATCAATATTTTTGTAAGATTCACAGACGCCGATATTTACAAATATAAATACTTGAATAGTATTTTTTTATACTTATATATATTATACAGTAGTTCTGGTTCGCGATTACGAAATTAGCGATATCTGGAAGATACTTATTCAGCGGTTTCCCATTTTCTCAATGCACCCACTTGAAACGAATCGTTGAGTTTTATCGTAGCATTAGATATGTCGGACTGTTTATGCATTATATAAATGTACTCGTACAAAATGGAATGAATAGAAGGCTAGTTTCCCATGTGAATATACGGAGGAAGTTTTTGGGGAGCAAAAACTGGGAATATTTTTCCAGAAAAGTGATGAAAAAATTCGCCTTTCTTCCGAATAATAATATGGCAAGTCTACTCTAAGTCAACGGGTCAACACGCCACGCCAATACAGGGCTGTTGGTGTGTGAATGGGATCGAGGAGAGATTGGAGAGAGGGGTGAGGAGGGGTGGTAGAGGGAGACAGATGGAACCCTCTGAAATGTATCAAGTGGTCTGGACAGATGGCGGTCGTTCAGATCTCGGATATCTTTATTTTAGGAGCTAGGAAGTAGCCCCTTATATAGGCCAATTATTACAATATGCGAGAGATCCTCAACAACCCTATCGTTCTAATTAATCCAAAAACAATATAAAGAAACAAAAACTGTTTGGCAGGGCTTGGTGGGATTCTTAAATAGATACTTGAGCAGTATAGGATAATAGATATTTTATTAATAATTATATATATTATAGGTATTCACATTACACAATTCTATTTGGTGTTTGTTTTTTAAAGATCGAGCAATTACTTGGTTTCTACGACTTTATCAGTACACTTAATACAATATATTTAATAAGCATGGTAGTGTGATGGTAAGAATAAGTTTTTCATGAGATTTTCAGATTGAGTAAGATATTTAAAATGCTTCCAATATCTCATTGAGTAAATCAACCATTCACAACTAACATATTAAACCTCGCAAAGCGCCTTTGTGTCAAAATTGTAATTAAAAAACTCTAAAAAAAATATTTAAACAATGTATTTGTATTTTTAATCATTGAAGATGATATTAACAACTCCCACATCGAAACACGAATCCGAAAAGACACAGAAAAGAAAAAGATAACGGTAGCAGCTGGGATTCGAACCCAGGACCTCATGGTCTTTCCGGGACCTTCGCTCTATGACAACTGAGCTACGGCTACCCCAATCCACCCCGTCATTTTTTTCGATATCATGCGTCGACCTCTAAGACCTGTCAATATCATCCTTGATTAATTCCGTATATTTTTTTACTGCTACCTTTTTATAACTACAAGATTCTGCCCTCGTTTATTTATAATCGTTAGACAGTGTCTCGGTTATACTTTCCGATTTTTAATTATATGAGACATCTGTTGACTTTTTCTACGATAAATATATATATATATATATATATATATATTAATAACTTATCTCGTAGTTATAAAAAAACAAAAACAAAAAAACTTTTTCTGTGTCTTTTCGGTTTGGTGCTTCGATGTGGGAGTTTTTAATATCATATCCAATGATTTAAAAATATATTACAACGAGGTTTATAAGCTTCAATAAGTTATTATATTTTTTTTAAACTATTTTTGTAAGTTTCTGAACATCACTCGCAAACCCTTTTCTAACACTTCTTGAAGTGACAAGTTTAGTTGCAATATCGTTTCGGTAATGTATCGCAGAAACCTATCGCGGTGGTTACTTTGTCCCAAGCATTAATACATTATCTATTGGAAACCGAAAATTGAACGCATATTGACGGATCCATTGAAATGTAAATTGTGTTTTACTTTCCGACGGAAAAAGCAAAAAACCCGAAATGAAGAAAATTGCGGTAGCTAATATGAATTTATGCTATACACCAAGAAAAGGTGGCGTGTGGTTCGTTCTTTACACGAATAATATATATTTCCTTTAGTCGAAAACGAAATTTGATGCTATCTGTGAAAGGCAGAGAAACAAATTAATAATGCCATAAATAATGCTTCTTTCCTGTTTTGGAGAACACACACCGATAGCATACCTTCCCCTAACTTATTTGTACCTATTTTGATGTAAAAGTTTTCCCTTAAATTTTTATTTCTTTCGTTTATGGGCCTTTGAAGGTCCGCCGCTTTTTTATTACAGACTCTGCAAAACGCGCTAAAACAAATAGGATAATGAAATCCTGAGGATGTTCTGAAAACTACCGCCCTAAATCTTAACAAACATTTAACATGTTTGTTGTAAATTATTTTTAATACCAATAAAATAAATACAAACGGTCTTCCCGCCAGCGTTTTAAAGCTTAACGTTCCGTAAAAGAAAACAACATTGTTTCGCAATAGCAATCTCAAATAATAATCATAAAAAAACCCACATTGAGAAAAACAATAATTTATTTCTTCACACTAGGTTTTCACAGATGTTGTCACTTACGTGTGAACAGTCCAGTTACAAAAATTCAGTGACCATACGTCATACATAAATTTACAAAAACTCAGTCAAAAGATACACAATATGATTAAACTACGAAAATTACACTTAAATTGCTAATCACTGTTAGTCAATTAAATTTTAAGGCTTTTTTTAAATTTTTTTATTCAGGTAAAATTTCTAGATACATTACCAAAATCATCAAGAAATTCTTGTTGAATAAGAGGATAAGAAATCTCCAATATTTCATTTCAGTGAAAAAATATTGCATTCGTCTTCCGTTAAAAAATATATACGAGTATATTTCTAGGATAGCCATTATATTCCAAGTAGTATTCCGTATTTGGAAAGTATATTTTACCTAAGTAAATATTCTCAAAGTTTCTATCATTCCACTGCTGTTCATCTCGTGTACATCATGCTCGAGTATGAAGAGGATAAGCAATATAAGCAGTGAAACGTGAGGGGTGGGTGGTTGTGAGGGAGGGTGGGTGGCTGCTGGGGGAGGAATGCCTGTACTCCACAGAGTCTCCAGTTAAACGAAACCTTCCAACCCGAACGGTGGTCCTTCTCACCGCGCGCCTCTCGAAAATCGCTTTGTGACGTAAGAAAATAAGGGAAAAGTTTTAGGAAACTGTTTTTTTTTTAACTTTTACGAGCACTTTCAAATATTAATGGTTAGAGTTTTATGGGTTAATGTGTGATTTTAAGTATGTTTTTCGACGCAGATAAATCTCACTTGGTTATAATAATATCGGCTAAAATAAACCCTTGGAACTTTTCACCGTAATAAAATATGTATTTGGTCATATAAAAAAAAACAACATAAACACGAAAATTCAATTGAACTTTCTTCTAACATATTAATAACAACCAATATATTTGTTAAATAAAATCTATAATAATAATTGACATCGTTGGTGAAAATAAAATACCTACGATAATTACAGATGAGGCGGGGGTAAATTAAAAAAATAAGTAAATACATACACACATTCCATAGGGATGGACCCAGTGGCGGCTCGTGACTTTTGAGTGAGCTAAACTGCAAAGATTGAAAAATACGACGTTATTCATGTTGTTGAAGTCGAAAACGACTTTTTTTTTCAAATTTAATTTTTTTGTATGGAGATTTATATGGTAGGTCTCCATACAAAAAATTGAAATTATGAAGAAAAAAATATATTTTCGGCTTCAACAACATCATTAACGTAGTATTTTTCAAAAGTCACGTACCGCCACTGGATGGACGCAAAAATAAGGTAAATTCATATATTTTATATAATTTCATTTACGAGTATGTTATTTTAACGACTGATAAATTACGTTATAAAATAACGGTAACTCTATCTGCCCTCAAAGGATTTAAAAAAAATACGAAGCATAAATTACCTTAGTTATTCTTGTCGTAAATACGTGTTTGACGATTCGTAAATATGTGAAATTATTTTTTTCAACGTTCGATATTATATCGAACGGTGAAACTAAAGTATTTAAATAATCTGTCTAGAAATACACAAAGGTTTATTATGAAATCCCACCCTTTCTTTTGTCGCGTAGAAAACGGTGTCTTACAAAGAATATTCTATAGTAACACCTAACACCTAAGAAAACCAATAACAGGTAAGCCGATACTTTCATAACACTGGATCCTAAAATATATTATTTCAGATGTTAATTATGTTTTTTTTTTTTTGTGGTTCGAAACCATTTTCCCTGTGATATATTTACATAGTTTTTTTTTGTTTTTGTTTTAATTATACAATTTATTGAAAAAATGCTTACATCTTATTATTTTGGTAATTTGTTTTCACCCTTGCAAATCCGTTTTAACGTGATTTTTTATTGTCAAAACGGTTTCAAATTTAAAAGCTGCAAGGCAAACAGGACGCGGTAAAACACCGGATATAGCTGGTAAAAGTCCAGAAAATCACTAGCGTACAGTAAATGGCCCCTTTCACCAACCAAAAAAAGAACGAACGCTATGTGAAAAATTGAACATAGCGGAAGACTAAACGAAACTTTAATCAAACTCATGGCAAAAAATTACTTGTTTTACAAATAGTAATACCGTTAATAACCAGCATTGTTATTATGAGGTCCTTATTCAACGTCCTCCGTGACAGAGCAGGGAGATCCTTGGCTCTGAACCCATAGACTAAAACCCGGCGTGGCTACAAAATAAATTTATAACACATTCGCCTCCCTCAAGAGTGGAATTCTCTTAGTTTAGCCCAGGTAGAGAGATCATATTTAAAATCCGAAAAGTTCCTTGAAATTACTTTTGTTATATTTTATGACCGGATCTAAATAGCCATGTACTCCCCAAATCTATCCTTCTCATTTACCTCCCCTATTTCCATAAGCTTCACATCATCCCCCGAATAGAATGCTTTAGTTCCGCTCTTCTCGGGCGATCGGGAAATGCTAATATTTTTTTATTCAGTAATTGGTGATTCTTTGGATTTTTGTTGATATAAATACAGGACTCTCAAAAAACGGTATGCCATAAGTAACTTTATTTAAATTTTTTATTTATATCTGATATATTTATTCTTTTCAGCGCTGTTTCTTGAGTGTTCACTTAACTATGTAATTACTCGTAAACACCTGTTCTAATAATGACAAGTAGACAACTTTTCAATCCTTCGTCTCTTCAAATCAAATTCATATTTTCTCCTACAATCCTAATCAACAATAATAATCACATCTTTAATAAATTACACCTTTAATATGCCATCAAAATATAACACCCAGGGGCAGAGACATTATATAATCACACACACATTGAAACAAACCAAAGAGAATACACCGACACAATAATCAAACTAAATAATTCGGTCTGGATAAAAACAAAAGGAACAGACTTTTCCCGATTTAATTTAATCAAATCAAAAATAACATAATAGCATTTACATTGAACATATATTATAATAATTTACTGTAAAATAAGCAAAATAGAAAAATAACGAAAAATTCAATGTAAATCAGTTGAGCCCCTTGAAAATCTTTCCACATTCTAGCATATAAAACAGCGAATAACACGTGGAGCGAAAATAGGTGCTTACCGCTGACGGATCCGTCGTAACCTCTCCCCCTTTCCCATAAACGACGCATGTATCAAAAAGGGAGGTCATAACGGAGCTCTCGCCGGCCAGGCTATACAGTGAGGCACATAATATACGAACAAGGCAAACGGAATATGGATGAGCCGAAAATAATTATTTCAGGCTGTTCGTAGTGGGATGAGGCTGACACCCTGCCATTGGGTCACATCTCATCCATCGTGAGTTGGGTAGGGAAATGTTAATACTATCCCATCCCATCTACACTGAGCTCTGAACATCTCATCCTTTCCACGCTGAGATGTGTTGCCAGGTATCTTCTACCAAAGATAAAAATACAGATAATGTCATATGTTAAAATTAAATAATTTGCCTGTTTCGATACGGATGCGCATTCAAATACAACAATCTTATATAAATGCAATAAATAAATAAATGTCTTTTCGGTCTATGGTAAGAATAAGCGCTGTTTGACAAAACTACTAGGTAAAGCGATAATAATTTCGACTCGGATGTCAAGGGTCACGGATTCAAAACACGGAAAAGACAAATAATTAATAAAACGTATTTATCAAATCTTATGGGGTTTTCACAATTAATTTGGAATACAGTTTATTTACAAAAACGAATAGCAGAGTGGTAGATACTCTCAGTATCACCATGGAGAAATACCACAATTCACAATCGAAACGTTGATTGAAATGGCAATATCCATATTTACTGATCATGATATGGTAGATCTGAATAGCCAGGTGCATCCCAACCTTCCTCTGATCATCTCCTTCTTTTTCTCAATTCCTTCAGCATCATAATATACCACAATCGGGGATTCCATGGCCCCACTGGATCCGGACAGTTAAGAGTAGTTGGGACTCTTGTGCGGTATTCTCGTAATAAAAATGTGTTTTTAAAACCGTCCCTTTTTAAATGGTTTCCATTTAAGGTAAAATACATGTTTGCTTGTTTAGTAAAAACACCTGCATTGCCACGTACTTTTCAATCTTTCTACTCATATTCCTTCAAAGTTTTCCTTTAATTTGGGGATGCCGCCTGCTTCGGGCAGTTACAACTCTTGTGTGATATCACGGAAAAAAAAAACAATAAAAAACGTTAGGTTGTTACCACAAATCTAAATCAACTTCATACCCGTGAATATTTTTTGTAGTGAGTTATCAATTGACTTTCACAAAATATAAGTTGAATGCGTTTTTTACTGTAAATACATTAATTACAGAGGCATGTATTCATGATTTTATATAACGTTAGCCTTTTGTTACATTAAACCTTAATTTTGCATTCTATAAGTAATCACAATTTCACTGCTCCCTATCGTCATCTACAACAGTACCTTTTAGGTAATATTACATAGCGCCCCTGAGGTGATTTCTCACAAAAGCGGCGCTATAGAAATGGTCCAATTATTATTATTATTATTAGTAACTTAATAAATAAACTAATAAGTTAATAAATAACCTAATAAGTTAATAAATAACCTAATTACTTAATAAATAACCAAATAACTTAATAATTAACCTAATAACTTATTTAATAACCTAAAATCATAATTACCTAATTACTTAATAGATAGCTTGCCTGCTTAAATAACCTAATTACTTAATAGATAGCTTACCTACTTAAATAACCGAATAACTTAATTCATAACCCAATTGCTTAATAAATAACCTAATAACTTAATTAATAACTATTCATTACTTTTTTTATATATTTTGCTACAATTTTGCTACACGGTTGGGCAACGTTGTGAGGCGGATTAAGGGGGGGCTGTAGGAAAGGATTTTTTCGGAAAGCGTTCCTCATACGAACCGATTTACACAAAAACGAGTAGGCAAAACGTCCCGTTCTTATGAACTCAACATCAACTGTGAACGGAGATTCCGCTCGTGATCAACGCTGCTAGCTCTTTCGAGCAGGCTCCATTTAAATATCTGTAGAACAGACTCACCATACCTACATTGCGTATGTGCATTTAAGATGGCAGTCGGTCTGTAACGGATTGTCAATCAGATGAACCGCCCTCCTGTGGACAGTTTTGCACAATCAAGCAGGTTTTTAAAGCATTTGGGAGCTCCAGCCCAGAGGCGACTTCCGAATTCAACTATTGGACGAACTTGTGATTTGTATAGGATTAGCAGTTGGTCATTATTGGAGAATCTGCTAGCCTGAACATCAAAAAAAATCAAAAATACCTATATAATAAAATATTATAAAACATCAGACAATTTCTTCAAAACCTAAATGTAATTACGTATTATGCAGCCAATGAAACAACTAACGCAAAATTACCCAGCAATAGGAAAATCGTAACGTAAGAAAACTCGTTATGTTAATTTAGTTAATAACTTAATAATGTATGGGTCTGTTTTCAATTGAATAGTTTCAAGTAAGCAAAACTTCCAAAGTCAAAGATTCATTGTAGAATCGCGTATAAACACGAGAAATATTATTAAAAGGGGTATCTATTAATCATCCCCAATTAAAGCCCCTTGACCCGGAGGGGGTTGGGGGTGGGAGGGGAACTAATTACGCAACAGAGGCCGAGAACTTTTCCTTAAACATGCTAATTGAGCTTTCAAACGTTGTTATAGAATAAACTCCCCCAGCGGGTGGCTTCCACATTACCTATTATTTCAGACAGTCGGAGTGAAAAGTTCTACGTAACGCTCCGAGGGGTGGAAGAGTGGGAGGTTATATATGACGGTTATATATGATCTGGGAAGGCTCCAGTGATCCGCAATGGTCCCTGATCCCAGACATCCGGTTTGTTTTTCTTGTCGGTAACTGTTTCTTGCTTCGGTAGAACCCATAGAGCCGGATCAGAGCCGCGGAGAGCCTAGATTGAAGCTTTCCGCGATATCCGGGACCCGTGTTTTTCTCTATACTCGTACACCGCACCGGTGGTTTTCGATAACCTCGCGAGTTTCTCGCGATTGCAAAATCATTTAAGTTTATTTCATAGCTTCGCCTTTTACGAATTCTTCCAATTTTGGAAATATGTTTCTAAAGTAAAATTATAATCAAGATGTTTGTTTTGTTTAAATTTCGTTTTAATATTTTTATAATTGGTTCATAAGAAGGACGAGATTCAGACAATTTAGGACCCTAGATGCCATATATTATACGCATATTGAATGTAAATGTGGAACCGGTCTGTGTTAGGAAATGTTTTAATTAGTTTTTTTGTTCAAGGAAAGATTACCAAGCCTCGGAAAAAATATAAACAGGTAACTCTATCAGAATAGAGCGATTCGTGTCCATAGAAAACGCTGCGAAGAACAAGCGTCATAGATTCCTACGGAACCCTTTCACAGCCGTGAGATACGTAAAACTTGAAACTTATGTGCTATTTTTTTATGATCCCTATTCAGTTGAAAAAGTAATTATATGAAATTCCCTCGATAGAAAAAATCGCTAAATATGCTTCGAAAAATATAAATGACGGTTGTGGTTCTGTTATTTAACATGTTATAGATATGAAAAATTTCCAGTGTTTCTTTAAATACTACTGAAGTGGTTTTCAGATTTTTGCTCTATTCTAAATATGTCGTATTTTATTCAATATTTTTCAAGCGATCGCTTACTCCCTAGGCGTCATTTATATTAGCACGCTCCCTCCCTCTTACTTTTCAAACAATGTTTTGTTTCCGCTCCAATGGTATTGCTGGGTCTTCACGGCTCGTTCTTGTATTCAGCAGCTAGGTTATATAATATTTTGCTGGCTTCCTGCATCATTCTACACGGATCTCTCAAATACACAGATGTACTCCCCCCTTCCCTTAATTTTTTTTTACGCAAAGCATCACTAGAAACTTCTTTATTTAAAATTTAATAACATCTCTTAATAAATAATCACGTCCCGCTTTACAACAACTAGCCTCAACCCTTACGCATAGAAAGGAAGGGTCTTAGATTAAATTAACTTAAATAATTGGAAATTAATAAACGAACGAATGATCCTAACATAATATTAATTAATTAAATAAGAAAAATTATTTACTTCCCACTTTTCAGTATGTTCACAAGACCTTAACAATGTAAGCGTTTAAATAATTCGCGTCATTATAAAACAATTGAGAAAACATTACCCTTTATCTGGAGAAAATAGATTACCTCACAGAATAGAGAATCTATCATCACAAGTATTTTCTCAGTAATTCGGTTTCACCGGTTATAAAACATTTTATGCACCGTATAAATTGAAATTGGGTAGGGTAAATAGAATCATATTAATAAGTCGTCTCAACGTGGCCTTACCACAGTTATAAAATGGCTTTCAACGCCGAAATAGCTGTCACAATAATAAAAAAAACTAAATTACTTGCAGAACTAATAGCATTATTAAATTTGATTTACATTAAATTTAAAAATTAATAAATGTAGTTCTCCGCATTAAATACGTAAAAAAACCTCAGGCCCCCCGAACGGATTTAACGTAAATAATAATGTGAAATAAAATAACAGTTCTTTACGACAAAAATACGTAATGACGCTAACATTTTTAAAAAATTTAGTCTGTATGAATCTTTTACTCTAACGTTTATTGTACCATTTGAAAATGATCTTATAAGGGGTGAAATTACGATTAATATTTATATGTTTCAAAATATGAGCCACACTAATTTCCAACCCTGTTATTTTTATTTATTTATTTATTCTTAAATTTAAAAAAGAAAAACAAAAACATTAGCCACTCCTCTCGCTAGGATAGTCCTGTGTTGAGATGAGCGGCTTTACAATTTTAGTGAAATGATTTTTTTTTTTTTTTAAATAATACCAAACTTTTCCGACTTTAAAATCTACAGTAAACCTTTACGTTGGACTGTACATTTATAGATTACAACAATAATAATTTTATTGTAACCCAAATAACTATCATAAAGTATCTGTGTTCCAATTATCCGCAAGCATAGGGTGACCATATTTTTGTTAACAAGAAGTAGTCAGTAAATAATAATACACGAATAAAAATAAGTAAATATTAATAAGAAAATAACAATACACGAATAAAAATAAGTAAATATTAATAAGTAAATAATAATACATGAATAAAAATAAGTAAATATTTATAAGTAAATAATAATACACGAATAAAAATAAGTAAATATTAATAAGTAATTAATAATAAATAACCAGTAAAAATTAAATAGTAATAAATTAATAATTATCATTAAATAGCGGATAATAATACAAATATAATATTAAGTAATAAAATTAGGTATAAATATAAAATACGACTTCACATTTCGTAATTCCGACCCTGTATTAAATCATTGTTTCACAGTAAAAGTTCGCATAGAGCTTATCGAAGATTTATTTTATTCCGCGGATGAGGATGTAGAAGATCAATACACCCGAGCGACAATAATAATGTATGCGATCTCGCTTAGAATATTTTCACATATTCACTGTTCACGAATTCAGATAATCGTTACTAAATTTGGAAGACAACAAACAGATCTGTTTATATCGTGCTTTATGCTATACGGTAAATATCCTCTGTCACATTGTGCTCGCATACATTACGTTGTTTTTTATTAAAACTGCTAATTCAAAACTTGTCCTTACGCACCACAAACTCTGCAACATTCTCATGCAAACTATTTTGAACAACAATTTTAATGTACCACTTTTACTTTTTTTTTATATAATCGCAATATGTACACTCCGCTTCTCTACACAAGTATTACTTAAAAGAGACGTGTGTTATTATTGTAAATTGAAATATTCACCTGAGATAAGTAACAGGCTTAAATAATAAGTATATAATGTATTAAATGTATTCAATTTTAATAATTATTAAATAATAAAAATCCGTAGCAGAACAGTAAGTTCCTTTGTTCTGTACCCACAAGTCGTGGATTCGAATACCGACGTGGGTAAAAAAAATGTTTGGGCTTTTCAAAGAGAGAGCAATAAAATAAGATGTACATGTTTAGATTATTTGAGCTAGGTACTATAGCCATAATTAATTACGATCTTATTCAGTGCCAAGAATAAAAGGAACGTCTATCACGATATTAACAATTTTCTGTGGATCTTCCTTTTTTAAAAAAGGAAGAGTCAACGTTAACATTGTTCTTCTTCTTTTTTTTCTTTTGGGAAACAAATAATATTGAAATAAAAAATTATATTTTTGGAAAATGTTAGGAATCCTAAAAAGTTGTATTATACAAATTAAATAAATTATTAATTAGATTAAATAAACTCACTGGTGGGGTACAATGTTTATCTATAAACGCTTAAATTATTTTGATTACCAATCATAGATCTTTCTACCTTATTAAACTTGATGCAGTGATTATAATTATGTATTTGATTTACACGATACTTGAAGCGCGGAGAAGTTAGTTAGGATGTTCGATCGGGACACGAAAAGGAATAAAATTTTCAGGGCGATTTTAGGTTTTTATAATATCGTTGATTTTTTTGTTGTTGTTGTTTCTTTTTCATATGTTTTTCCAAATAGAATGTTTTGAGTAAGCGATAGATAGGTGGCTGGTAAGTAGGTACCGGCAGGCAGCTACAATATCTTTTAAGACGAATAATTATTAGACATTACAATTAAGAGGCTACGAACCGCTACTGCTAGTAAATGCAAGTGACCAGTGCAAGTGCACAACGTGTAAATAGACACGACAAGTAATTAGTGTCAAGTTGATGTTAACTAAACATGTTGGCGTTGGTGGTGATCTTACTAATCTCTCGCTATCAATCAACTTGTAAATCGGCCTTCACTAAGGGCCCTGCTCCTCTTCATAATTTGAATTTTTTTTTAACCACACTTTATTTTAATAATTAAACAACATAATTATACGGATATAGGTACGGAGTGCGTAAAATATACGTAACACTCAATTCTAAAATTCAATAATTTATTAAAATTCCAATTCAGCCCAAACCTTCATCAGAGTTGTATAAATACATATTGTATGTATTTATAAAACCCCGATGAAGGTTCGTAATTTAACGTCACTTCTTTTGAATATGACCAACTAATATCAGTTCAGCCCGAACCTTCATCAGAGTTGTATAAATACATATTGTATGTATTTATAACACCCCGATGAAGGTTCGTAATTTAACGTCACTTCATTTGAATATGACCAACTAATTTCAGTTCAGCCTGAACCTTCATCAGAGTTATATAAATACATATTGTATGTATTTATAAAACCCCGATGAAGGTTCGTACTTTAACGTTACTTTATTTGAATATATAAAACCAACTACGTAGTTTAAAGGTTCAGCTGAACTAAAGCTGGTTTAGGGTTATCCAAAAAATTGGAGTTAAAATATTTTTAATACTTCTTATTATAAATATGCCTAACCACAAAGTGATTGCTTCCTGTGAAATTCCAATTTTCTCTTTATTTCGTCTCTCAGGGTGAACAAAAATGTAACCGCATGCACGGCCAGTTGTGAAATAAATGCCTGAAATCATAAATATTTGAACAATTCATGCATTAAACTTACTTCGCTCTTTAAACCTATGACGTTTCCTTCGAATGTCTAAAAATCTCGAATCTTCTTTTCCCAGGGATTTATGTTTATATATATGTAAAAATCGGCTATAAATAATAATATTTTTATATCATTACAAAAATTACTGACGACGTAGGACCAATAATGCAAAAATTGCGACAAAACCAATAATAAAAAGGGGAAAAGGGAAATCGTACAGACGTAATTCGATCAATTAGTGAAATGACGCGTAGCACTGGCTAGGTGGGTTGGGGGAGGTGGCCACCGGGAAGGGGAGGCAGATGGGGGAAGGTCGTCAGTGGTGACTTTTTCATAAACTCACGGAGTTCGCCGGCACCGTCACCGGAAGCGGGAGAGCCGTCGCGACGCGTCCCGTCAGACGCTCCGCAGCCACCCGCGTCCTTCATCCCCGCCATGCTAATCACGTCGAGAGGAGACGAGGTCCAGAGGATATTGCACTCCGTCAGCTTGCTATTGCTTCTCTTTTCTGGTAAGTGATTCTCCCTGATTATTCATATACCTAGCGATAACTAAACGTTGATTGAACGGTGGACGTTCATAATACCATCGGCATTCCGTTAAAAAATGGAAATGTTTTTTTTTTTTACTTTTATGTTTATTTGCGATTACAAAATAAACATGTGAAATACTTCGTAAACATAAAAATGTGTACAGAATAATGTTGAAGATACAAATCGAACATATATTAGTTATTATATTTTGTGAACTATTTGATCTTTTGTGTTTTTTCCCTAGTCTTCCTCAGCAGGGGGTTCTGTGCTGAGGCGGACTAGAGTTATTTATGTTGATGTTATGTGTAATTGGGTACGTCTTCTATGTCGTTTTAGTGTTGTTTTCGTGGTTATTTTATTGACCTCTCAGGTAATATGGTTTTATGATTCCTTTTTGAATACCTTTATCCTATACGTACCTATAAATGATTTTTTTTTTAATTTGTATATTATGTTGGAATCATTTAAAAAAAATCCATCAAAATTTGTAAACACAATCAAGCTGTAACCAAAATTAATGAAATATATAATTTAAATGCCTAAGGCTTGTACGTACAAGGTACAGTGGCAACACATTGTGCACAGCAATAAAATAGATATTTTCCTTCTCCGGACAGCTTATTAACTGACAGCCTTCTCAAGATCCCACTTATTATAATGAAATAGAAGTGTGAAAAGAGAAACTTTTTTAATAAAGTTGTGTTAACGTAACGATGTTTATTGGAATATGTCATTCTCTTCAGAAAGATAGTGAAATGAATGAGGTCAGTTGGCATTGCAAGATCATGTTCCTAGACACATGTCTAACAGTTAAACCCAATGAATAGAGGTCAGTTGGCATTGCAAGATCATGTCCCTACACATTTATCTAACAGTTAATCCCAATGAATGGAGGTCAGTTGGCATTGTAAGATCATGTTCCTAGACACTTGTCTAACAGTTAAACCCAGCAAATAGAGGTCAGTTGGCATTGCAAGATCATGTCCCTACACACTTGTCCAACAGTTTAACCCAATGAATGAAGGTCAATTGGCTTTGCAAGATCATGTCCCTACACACTTGTCTGACAGTTGAACCCAATGAATGGAGGTCAGTTGGCATTGCAAGATTATATTCCTACACACTTGTATAACAGTTAAATCCAGTGAATGTAGGTCAGTTGGCATTGCAAGATCATGTCCTTACACACTTGTCTGACAGTTGAACCCAATGAATGGAGGGCAGTTGGCATTGCAAGATCATATTCCTACACACTTGTATAACAGTTAAACCCAGTGAATGGAGGTCAGTTGGCATTGCAAGATCATGTTCCTACACACTTGTCTAACAGTTAAACCCAATGAATGGAGGTCAATTGGCATTGCAAGATCATGTCCCTACACACTTGTCCAACAGTTGAACCCAACGAATAAAGGTCAATTGACATTGCAAGATCATGTCCCTACACACTTGTCCAAAAGTTTAACCCAATGAATGAAGGTCAATTGGCTTTGCAAGATCATGTCCCTACACACTTGTCTGACAGTTGAACCCAATGAATGGAGGTCAGTTGGCATTGCAAGATTATATTCCTACACACTTGTATAACAGTTAAATCCAGTGAATGTAGGTCAGTTGGCATTGCAAGATCATGTCCTTACACACTTGTCTGACAGTTAAACCCAAAGAATGGAGGTCAGTTGGCATTGCAAGATCATATTCCTACACACTTGTATAACAGTTAAACCCAGTGAATGGAGGTCAGTTGGCATTGCAAGATCATGTTCCTACACACTTGTCTAATAGTTAAACCTAATTAATGGAATTTTTTATTTGTATTCAGCTCGTGGCTTTCGTCCAATAACTAGTGTAAATATCCATAATATTTTTACTTCCTGCCAAGAAATACCTTCGCTCAAAGAAATAAAAGTAGTCATTGAGTAGGCACGTGTTGTTACAACATTAAATGTATACTTGAGAGGGAGAGGGGCTTCGGAGGGTGAGTATTTATTATTTCGAAATAATGATCATGTTTTTACGCAACACGATAAATATAACTTGTTAAAGAGAAAAATATTTATTATACATTTTAAAAATTTACGTAGGCTTAGCATTTAATAAAATTAACGTATGTTTAACAAAATATAAAAATTGTGAAAATAATTTTAAAAAGCTGAGAGATAATTATTGTAAACCTTTCTCGGTACGTTTTTTAAAATAAACTTAACCGCTTTTTAGTAATAAAAAATAAAAAAAATAAATAAAAATAATAAAATAAAAATTTTAAAATAAAAAAAAAAACAAACCATTAAAGTTTATGAAAAAGGTAACTATACCCTGTTCTTTCTTTTTTACTTATTTTCGGCGTTTTAAAGAAAAGCTTTCAAGGTTATTTGAGAATATTAAATTTTTTCAAATATTTTGTAAAACATACGTAGAGGACGGTCAGAAAAGGGTCATATTTCTGATTTGGTTTTTGATAAATGTTTATCGTTTGATACCAAAAACCAAAGTAAATTTTAAAATATGTAGTTAATAAATATTTTTTAATGTTTATCGTATTGCGTAATAATATTATCATTATTTCGAACTAATATATAATCCCCATCCGACGTTCAGAGTTACATATTGATCAAATTCCTACCAGAATGTTACATTTTGCGTTTAAATTTGAAAACCCTGACCCTTTTCACTTCATAGTTCAAAGCCTATTGCTAAAAATCTAAGAGAATAAATTTTCCGATGAACGCCTTACGCCTATTTATTTTTAAAATAAGTTTTTTTTTTAAATCTTTCATATAAAATAACGACTCTATTTTATTTTTTCCTTTCTTCAAATGATCATTACGATTTCTTTGGGGAACAATAAAACTGTTCAAGAATAACGCATCGGTTAGATATTCCCGAAAACAAAATATTTTCTAAAAGTTCACACGGGAAAAAAACTATTCGATATTTCACTCAACGATTCTCTCACTCTTGTTCCTACGGAAATATAATGATCACCCCCGCCCCCTCCCAAATACACCCGTCTTCCTCTACAACACCTACCTCTTCCCCTACAACACCTACTCGATCCCCACCACACCTACACCTTCTTCCCCATTCAACAAGGAATATGGAGCGCAATTCTTATATCCAGCTCCATCGTTAGGGAAGTGACGCTGTATCCCTATTAGAGCCAATGGGAAAATATGAGGAAATCCGGTTATCCCTTTAAATTTCCAAAAATCACTCAGCGAATGCGAGAAATCGTGTAACGCGTTTATTTTCTAGTGGAAGTTTTTCCTCGATCCTTAGTAAATAAAAAAATAAAATCAACGAAGAATAAAAATTGGTTTTGAAATGTTTTCTACCAAGATAAAGTTGTTAATATTGTTAACAAATTTTCATTAAAATCTATGTTTATCATTTATGTGATCTTTAAATTTGGGTATGAGCATTGAATATATAATAATGAAATCGTTTTATATGTTTTATATATAATCGCTTATCGGATTACTGGCATCTGTATTTCCTTCCTCATTAATTCCAACCCCCTTGAAGACCGTCATTAAAAAATCTCTTCCTACATCCCCTGTTTAACCCGCCTCACAACGTCACTCTGCCGGAAGATATGCGATAATATAGTTCCTATGATTGTATACTGTACAAACAAGGAAACTCTTGTGAAGGGCCACAACTACAGCCAATAAAATATTCAATAAATTAATAACAATTACTAATTATTAATTACAGGATAAAGAATATACGAGAGGAAGGGATCTTTGCTTCTGAAAGATGTAGATAATTTATTTATTAAAAACAATCGTTTTAATAAAGTAATTCTTATTAATTTATTAATTATGACGCCACAAAGTAATTACGCATCTTTTGAAGAAATAATAAAATATTCCGATAGAAATCAGTCAATTTGTACACAAGCATCATCACAGTACAAAATTAACGTTCAATTTTGTACCCTGACGATGCTTGTATTGAGCGAAACCGTTTGATCTTAATAAAAATTAAATAAATTTCGGGGTTACAAACAAATTTATTGTTTTATTTCATTAATCAAATATTCCGATAGAAATCAGTCAATTTGTGCACAAGCATCATCACAGTGGAAAATTAACGTTCAATTTTGTACCCTGACGATGCTTGTATTAAGCGAAACCGTTTGATCTTAATAAAAATTAAATAAATTCCGGGGTTACAAACAAATTTTTTGTTTTGTTTCATTAATAAAATATTCATTTACAATAAACGATTTTTTTTCTCTTACTATTACTTTATTGAGGTAAATAGGTTACCCTAACATCCAATCAACACTACTTTATTTTGTGAATTTCCTTCGGCTATCCCACCATCCTTTAAAAATCACAACAACCATAATAAATTTAAAAATCAAATAAAACACTGGGTACGTTACATAGGGAGATGTGAAATAGAAAATATACTATCAACAAATACAGACTAACACCGAAACCACTCAACCTCACTTAAAACACCTCACCTTAGAATTTTTTTTGTTCATCAAGCACGTCATTTTAATATAATGTAATTTCATATTTTGTAAATGAAATCCTCAGCACGTTGTTAGTTTGTTATGAAAAAAGAAGAAGATAATAAAACATTATTATTATTAAATAATATATAAATAAAACGCTAATGGTTTGTTTGCAGTACGTACCCAAACACTTGTACACACTCGCGTTTGATCCCAAAATTCTGAGGAAAATTATAGTCATCCTATGTTGAAGTCTCTCCCCATTATCACCCCACTTTACAATATTTATGTGTGTTATATTAAAGCAGCAATTTATATAATTTATTTATTTATTTATTTATTAACGCCCCAAGGGCTTTTACATATTTTAATATTAAAATGACTATGTGTACAGAAAGAATATAAATAGTTGGTATATAACATAGGTCTAACATATTTATAATATGTATGTGTGTGTGTAATAATGTATAAGTGCATGACACAGAGAAGTTATAAAGGGAAAGGTTTTTAATTTGTAGAAACAATTTTTTTTTTTAAATAAAAATAGTAATAGCCTGATCTACATGATACATAATACACAAGTGCGTAATATACTCGAATAATATGAGTGCATGACATTGTGAAAAAAAAAGCAATTTGTTTTTATATTTCGGATGATGTAAAAATGTATGAAATTGCATAATACATAATATAGTACATGATATTATAGTAATAAAATGTAGTCACCTCACTCTTCGACGATGTTACCCCCCCCCCCTCCCCTGACCATATTTCCTCTCCCCTCATTCATAATTTTAATAAAAAAAATCTTTTGAAGAATTTAGAAGCTTTCTAGAATATTTTACAAGCGTCATTGATTTTTATAAAATTTCCGAGAACAAACGTTATATGAATTCTAGAATTTCTAGGTGAACTCTTTTCAGTTCACAGCGCCATTTCTGTCACGAAATGTTTAGCTTTGAAATTTCCATTTAAGGGACAAAATCCAAAATTATCTGAAAATAGGTGGAGTTTGAAAACTATAAAGAAAGCACCTTTGAAAGTTTAACCTTAAATTCCAGTGCGTATTTCATATAGAATTTAAAACGTTTCAGTTTGAGGATTATTGTCTTTTGAAACCTTATATATTTTATTAATTACCCGTATATACTTTACGGATAAATCATGCGTAGTATTTCTTGAGTTAGCAACCTGCAAAGTGTGTATTTTTGGATGCTGAGCGTTAACTGCGAAGAAATTGAATTAGGTCCCAAGTCCGTTTGTTTGTTCGATATTAATGGTTCAATGAGACAAAATATCCCAAGAAAAACGTGCTGAAATCTACTAGGAGATAAAATAAATTGATTGACTCGTTAAATGCTTTTTTTATTATTTCTATTCAAAGCGTGTGCAAAATTGGATAGTAAAATTAATACTATAATTGAATGATCTAATCTAATATGTGAAATAAAAATATAAATATCCTATTGAAACATTCGACCCTTTCTCTGGAACAATTGGAAAATTCCAAGCAAATCGTCGTGTTTTAGTTACACAACGTCACTACGTAATATACATATTACGTATGTAGTAGTTATAATCTGTAGTTCTAGCGGCAGTCGGGTAAACCTATGCACATATTCTATGGTGTAAGCAAATAAACCCTGTGGATACAAAGTTTCAGTCATCTTGTCTAACTTTGCTTCCAGCGGACCCATTATTCTCACATACGGAACGTGCTACCTTCAAATTATATAAATGTATTTTGTAGGAGTGAACAGACACTGTAAACATCCTGGAACTTGCTGCACATTATGTTGCTGAATGTTTTATGTGATAGTCCCCACGTTTATACGTATTAACGTAGTGCAAAACTAGTGTGATGTATACCGATTTAAAATAAAACTGAAACAACAGCCGAGGTGATTCTATCAAGGTGCCCACTGCACCGGCTACCGGGCGGTTTTCGCCATAGGTAAAATAGATATCATGTCTTCGCGGCTACTGTACGAATCGGTTGTGCGTTCGCGTCCAAATCTGAACACATGCAATGGAATATTGCTTGTTATATTCTAACAGAATTACGCGAAAACTACGTGCACGAGAATATCGGTCCCTCTGAATTAGAAACTAGCTACAAATAACTTAATGTAAGCTTCGAGGGATATCGTATTAATTTGTATCCGCATTGATAAAGTTACCATAATTATTAGTTTTTTAATGTAGCGCCGTACAGATAGGGGAACTATATCGCTACTCTGTTGGGTAACGTTGCGAGGCGGGTCAAGGAGGATCCTATAGGAAGGGATTTGTTAATGCGGGCATTGAAGAGTTCCGAAATAAATGTATTAGGAAAGACAGATGCCGATAGCCCTTTCCGCATTCGAGCCGACTTACATAAAAACGAGTCGGCGAAACAACCCGTTCTCATGAAGCCAACATTAACTGTGAACGAGTGTTCTGCTCGTGTCCGTCGAGTGTCGAGCACATCAGTCTGTAAACAACAGGTTGTCAAATCAGACGAACCGCCCTAATTTATTAAATAATGACACCAAGTGACGAAGTAGACGGTGCTAACGGCATCTGTTCATGTTAACTGCGCAGGCGCAGACTTCTAGTGGCCACCAGCAACGTCAAAATATTCTAGCCGACAATCTCGGCCGGTGCTGGTCCGTGCGTGTGCGGATACATTATCATCAGCTTCAGTATACAGGATATTGAACGGCGAAACTGACCTTACAATCAAATATATTCATTCTTCACTAAAAATCATCAACGTTTTAACACTGTAACCGACGGCACCGGCAACTGAAATGACACCATTTCTTTGTATTTGAAGTAGTGCATTCACAATAAATTAAATAAAAATTAAGCTTCCTAATAAGCATAGATTTAAATAGCAAAACGGCGAATTATTTTTCTTGTTTATTTAATTGTGCTTGTGCTTGTACCACTGATTTATTAGCGCTTTGTTCTTCGTGTACTCGAGTAGTTTAGAATATTAATTGTGACAATAATCGTACTCAGTCGGAATTCAAAATTATACAAAATTTGTGTAAACATAAAAATAATATTTTTGCTCGTGCCTACGTATTACGTATTTAACTCGTTTTGTCAACGAAAATCAATAAAACAATGCTTTTCCTTGTACCCATGTGCTACATGTAGTATGTAATATATATAACCTACAACTGTTTACTATTATTTAGACCAATCACTAATACTAAGTAACTATTATTATTATTTTACGTATTATGTTATACTCAAGATTAAATATTATCAGTCCTATCTAGTCCTAGTAATGTTTCAATATTTGACCTGACGACACACTTCTTTTATAAAATCTTTTGTTTGGTCTTCGAAATATCTCTTCTCTTTTTAATAGTTTATTTTCTTTGTTTATGTTACTATAATAATCCAACAGTCAGTCGTCTACTTTATATGTCTTTACTTATCACCGTTGTTATTATTATTTTAATTTGTTTAACTAATGTTTGTTGTATATTACCTATATAATATAAATATTTCTAGTTTAATCATATTTTTTCTAATAACTTTTGTCGTCAATTAGCTCGTCCATTTTTAAATTTATCTTCTCTCTCTTCAACTGTTTTTTTTTTATTTCTTTTTTATTATGTTCCACACTGTTATTTAATAGGATATACTCCATTGTAATGTAAAAGCCCCATGGGCGTGTACACACAAATAAAAATACATTACGCTTACTTACGCTATAATGTGAATGTTTTCAAAGATAACGAATGCAACTAATGCTGTCGTGTCTGTACTGTACTGTTCTGTACTGTGCGGTGCTGGTAGATGTGAATAGACCTTTAGGTGTGTTACCCTGCGTACATTACCATGCAGATCAGCGCCTGTTGAGAACCGGCTGTTGTCCGCTTGGTGATTTACATACATAAAACCTATCGACTCCTAAACGGCAGACAGGTCAATGGAGTCGATTTTCCATTCAAGCAATTATTTCTGTATTTGAAAATGTTATATCAACTTCACCACAATGAGGTTGTTTCCTACAACGAAATTTTAAATTATTTACATTTGTATCTGCATATTAATTAGAGCATGCTAAAGACAGAATTTTTTTTAATTTTTTGAAAATACCGAATATACGAGGTGTGTTCAAAAGAAAGGGTGAATTTTGAATTTTCGCGGGCTGTGTACATTCGATTATCGATTTTTTTTGTTATGTTGGTACACATATGTTTATCATATGTTAGCATTATCAGCCATTTTGGATCAGTGGTTCGTTTTTGACAACTGGAAAAGTTAGTCACGTTTTTGTGTGTTCTTCGATTTTTTACTTTAGCTTCGTTTTCTGAGGCGTCATCAGTCCGATTGAAGTGAAATTTTAGTTTTTCTTTATTTTCTATGTCCTCATCAGCTTTTCTTCAAAAAATCAAAAAACTGATTCTTTTTAGAAAAAAAATTGTTAATAATTGTTAATCCTATGGTGGAATTTTCTAGTTTTGGTCGGAACTTGATAGCCGTTTTCTGGGGCATTATCAGTCCGATTGAAGTGAAATTTTAGATTTGCTTTGTTCTCTATGTCCTTATCAGTATTTCATCAAAAAATCCAAAAAATAGGTGTATTTCTCTTTTGTTTTTACTGTTCGATTTTTTTTAGTAAAAAATCGAACAGTAAAAACAGCTAGTGAAAATACCGTATTGTGTATCAAAGTTCACATTGAAAGTTCATGACATCGTCAGTTTTGGAGATATTATATAAAAAATTAGTAGACAACCTCATTGGGCAACAAATAAGCTTACTTCTGGCACACAGACACGCCTACAATACACTTCTATTCTTTTACCTCTTCATTGGTGTACAGTGCATATTTAGGTAATTAGGTTTTATGCAAGTTTTACGTTCAATTTATTAGCTACAAAACTAAAGAGTAAAGAACATCCCAGAGAAATAAATAATCGTTTAAGGTGAAAATGACAATAAGCAGGAGAAGAAGAATGTAATACCAGTCGATGGTTGGTAGAAATATGCATCCAATAAGAAGTTAGATATTAGGACTAATTTAAATTATGATTTTAATTTTATACGCGAAATTAATTGAATGTAAAGTGACCCGGAGACGATCAATGTCAATTATGGACAATGTACTTACGTCATTGATATGTGCAATCAATCGACGCGCCAATATTTTTGCCCTAGATGCTTTGTGAACATCTTCAGAAACAGTATCAGCAACAGCGTGCAAATACGAGAATCTTTAGATTTTATTTTCCATAACGCTGAACAATCGCGATATAATGCAATTATCAGTAAAACAATCTCATTCCGCGATTAAACTGAGTTCCAGGTGGCTCAATTGAATGAACGATAGTCAATCGCACAGCTACATAACCAGCCACTCCGTCAATGGCGCTTGCCTATACGGTCAAGCAAAATACCTATAATTTTCACAGTTAATGGGAAGTCGCAATTGTCAATCGCTTCAATTGTCCCTGTAATAAATCAGCAAGAAAATATCAATCGCATCAATGACGTTAATTGAAGGAACCATTGACAATTGATGTTGATCATCCCGGGGTGCATAAGATGTGATCTTCTTTTAACCCCCACTCCAATCTACTAAAGAGAGCTGCGGACACTGACGTTCCGGACACCTGCGAAATTTGGTCACTCGAACTCACCGGTGACCTTTCTCTGCTTCTCCTGCTTTCCACTCTGCCAGTGACCATGAGCTTCTCCAAATTGGAGTTGTCGGTTTGGCGAGCAACGTGTCCAAAGAATCCTGAGCATTTTCCTCCAACACCGCATTTCGAGGGCGTCTATCCGCTTCCTTTCGCTGGCTCTGAGTGTGCATGTTTCCACACCGTAAAGGAATAAAGGAATACAGGAAAAATCAGCCCCGGACAAGTCTCATCTCGGACAGTCTTCGTCATGCCTCAGTTACCCAATATCTTTTGCAATTTGGTCATGGCGTCTTTTGTCATGTAAATCCTTCTTTTCGCTTTTGTTTCACAACCTCCTTCGTCAATGAATGCAAGATGTGATCGTTCACTGTCAAAAGTTAAAGAATAAAATTATTTAAAATAAATTATTGAAGTCAACAAGGAATCCAACGATAAATATGTGTGGATTCCGTTTGCCTGGTAACATAACCGAGGATGTTGATTTACCTTTAAATTTAATATGCAGTTATGGGTTTAAAACGCCCTGGTGTAATTTAATATAAATATTATAGAGCTTCATAAAATATTATTAAATAGCTTGAGTAATATTTTTTTACCCTTTGGATCCATGAAATGTGTTACGTACTCGAATAAATTAATTAGATAAAAACTCTGTTTTGTCAGAAATAATAAAATATTTCCAAAAAAACACGGAAAATGGATGCGTAGAAATATACTTCCGCGCGTGGATATTGTGAACTAAAACCATTATTTTGCTGATATAAATGCGAGTATTGGTGCGTGTCTATAGGCAAAAACCTTTTGAGAAATTTACCTGATGAAATGTCATAAAATTTAGCTTTCAAGTTCAAAATATTTTGATGATCAATCAGTTCCATTTGCTGTGATAATGGAGCACCATTACATCGACCGTAAAAGGCGACGAACATAATATATAATAAAGAGAGCTTCGTGAATAAGAAAATATCGAAATTGTAGGAAAAACTCTTCCTTCGACGGAATTTCATTCGATTCTAATGCTTTATTAGATACGCCGAGCTTTCCGAGTGTAAGAAAATAACAAGTTATACCTACATATAGTTGATTTTCCCGGCGTAGGTTGATTTCAATGAGATTTTCTACGCGCGTATAAGTCACGTACAAATTTTCCTTGCTTCTGCAAATCTACTCATATATAAACACAGTAGATTCGCATAGTTTATAAGTCAAATAGAATTGATTTATTTCACTCCGCGTTATTTTATTTCAATAATCTTTTAACAAGAGTGGTATTATTTACAATTAACGTTATTACGTAATATTACAATTATTTTCTTATTTTTATTTCATGCAACAAAAGCATTTTACTGTCTCGCCCACTCCGCGTTACAACGGACGAAGTTGACATATTGATTCATTCACGTATTACAATAGAATTACATAGATGACGTGAAAATAATAATATTATTAGATAATATTAATAAATGGTCAATTTTTTTATAGCGTCGCTTAGAGATTAAAATCACCTCAAGGGGGCTTTTCATTCTTTTAAAGTTTGTAGTCCCTTTTAAAAAGATTTATTTATTTATTTTAGAGATTTCAAAATTGTTTTCTGATCTCAGACCAAATGGAACGTCATCCCAAGAACTTGGGCCCGGCACATTAAAAGCTCTGTCCCTAATTTTCACGGCAGAATGTAAGGCATGTATGAAGGGTGTAGAGTTGAGTTTCGGTTTTTAAGTTATCGGACAGAGGATTGAAGATTTTAGGAGCCAGGTAGACGATTGTCTTTGAGCTGCCTTACTACGTAGTGTGGGTACTATGTAGTGTCGGTTTCTTATACTTCTGGCGGTGTAATTGTGATGTAAGATAGTTTTTTTATTGTATTTGTAAAATAAATAATGTGTTGCATACATTTTAGATAGAGTTGACGTATGTTTAATAGGAACGGCTATGCGGCCTGTTTCATATGAAACTTAATTTTTGATTTGAGGCCAAAATACTCACCTTAACCTAATGGTCTTTTTTTTCATCAAAAGGTATTGTAAATATCTAGTACGGATGAAAAGTCATTTGTTTATTTTTTATTAACATTATGAAATATTGGCCATTACAGAAATTGATTTTTCGCAATTTTATAGATACCTGTAACAATTATTTTGGGGCTTAACGGTGATTAAAAAAAAAGCTTTACCACTTCTGCTTTGAAAATATAATAAAATATAAAATTTAACATTAAAAAAAATATATATTCAAAATAAGCAGTATGGTTAAATTAAATTAAAAGTGACCGATTTACATTGGAACACAAATTTGGCGTACATAATTTAAAATATCGATCCGAAAAAAAGGTTTTTTTTAACGTTTTATTTTTATTTGCGTAATCATATTTACAAATCAAATACGATAATTTTTAAAAATACACAATAAACCGGCAAATAATTTTCTAAGTTGCCTCTAAAATTATAAAAAAATTATTTTTTTCCATGGCATATAATTCATACTTTGAAAAATAAATAAATAAAACACTTCTCATCCGTACTAGATATTTACTAAACCTTTAATTTAAAAAAAATGTATCATTTGTTTGGATAGGTATTTTGGCCTCAAATCCAAAAATTAAGTTATGTATGAAACAGGCAGCGCAGCCGTTCCCTTTAACTTATATGAGATTTAAAAAAATAATATTTTTACTTATTAAAACATTTTAGTTAATTTAAAAATATTTTTATTTATTTTAGGTTCTCATTCAAGTTAAGAGGCCAATTTGATTAAGTGTCTCGGCCTTATATCTAGGTAGTTTTGGTTTTAAAGTGCACGCTCGACTTAACTACATTGGAAAAAAAACTTATTTTATATTACCGACGATCAAACAAGAAAACATACGAATTGGTCTCATATTCAAAGAAATGTGTTATTTTAATCATTGAAATTAACATAACCTAAATGAAACATAAAACCGAAAAAAAAACAGAATCTAAAAAGATATCAGTCGCATCTGGGCCTCGAACCCAGGACCTTTGTCTTTTCGGGACAACCGCTTTACCAACTTACTTAATGAGGCCAGTTCAATTTATGTCATTATTTAGGTTATATTAATATTATCTTCTTCAATTATTAATATATTACAATGAGGTATTTAAATTTCAATAAATAATTTTAAAATATATTTTTTTTTACATACTAACCACGAAAATCTAAATCTAATCTGTTCGTATTCAGCCACCAGATTGTATATAAAAATCTCGGAACCACCCGACAGTAGGTACTCGTGTATTCACACCATGAACATATTCTATTGGATTGGCGCCCAGATCTTACACATGTATCTACCAAAAAACTTTTTTAATTTTATATTCCTATTCTATAACTTTTAGCAAACATATCACGCAAAAGCAATGCGAACAGATTGATAGCGACACGGCATTTAATTACATACGTCTTCGTATTGGCAATAACTATTGGAGTGTGATCGGGTTCGCCAACTCGCCGTTTGGGAAATAGGCAAAGCTCCAATTATCCTCTCAGGCGAATTCTGCATAAACAATAAAATACAGAATTACAGAACGCTCCAAATCGACAATACATTTTGTCTTACTATTCTTCGTATTCTCGGTCGGGGTATTGAGGATTATTTTGTTCAGGTTGTCCAAATTAAGTTTAATCATAGCTAGCTGAAAGAAACTATTTGTATTGGAAATAAGGAAATATGATTTTATTTTCTGATTTATTGCTTGCGTTTATGTCTTTTTAAAATTTATTTTCTTAATATATTTTTATATAAATATTTTAGAGTAAGATTCTTAAGAAATATTTATCTTTTACGTTTGTTAGATATATTTTTTTATTTTATATAGACATATATATATACATAGTTTGTAACCTTATCTGTCAATTTTATGTTTTAAATAACAAGCTCCCGTTAGACAAAACTGCAAAAAATCAGTTTATCGGGACTTTTTGCATTGTATTTTTTTTCTTTTGTACAAATTAAATAAAAATTGATGAAGATAATAATAACAAATCCGAAATGAAACACGAAACCGAAAAAAAAAAATCACAGAAAATAAAAAGGTATCAGTCGCATCTGGAAATCGAACCCAAGACCTCTCTCTTACCGGGGCAACCGCTCTACCGAATGAGATAATGAGACCAGTTCACTTTACGCTATCTTCAGTGATATCATACCTCAAATTCAAGTCTTGTCAGTATTATCCTCCATTTTAAATCCCATATTATTGGCTGCTATCATTTAGGATTTGTTAATATTATCTTCTTAAATATTACAATGAGGTTTATAAGCTACAATAAATTATTAAAGATAAATTGAACACTATGAAGGTATCGTATAAACGTATAAAAGTATCGTATAAACGTATTTTTAGCAGGAGGAATCGTTAAATAATAACTTACTTGACGTAACCTCATTTTTCCGAAGGGGTAGGTAGAATAACGTCTTTCCGTCCTCAACTATAAATCATAGATCAATTAATCAAAATGATTATTGCATTTATCTTTCTTTATATCTGTAAATTGTAAGACATTAGTTTAATGTAATCTCTTTTTATATCTTTGCACAGACATTGCAAATGAAACAACTTCATTAGCACTGCTGTTGGCTAAAATTGCTGAAAACGTACGATTTATTCTCTCCCCTTAACCTTTTTAGGCAACAAATCTTTCTGTTCACAATCCAAAGGTTAATTAAGTACGTTTGTCGGGAATTTTATTTATTATTTGCGCAATGTGCTGTGATTAGTATGTTTCAGAATTGTTCGCTGAAAAATTGGACGCCTTTTTTAATATTTTTTTTTATGTAATTTGATTTAGGAGCAGAATACTTGAATATTTGCTGAAATATGTTAGCGAAAATGGACGAAAGAACCTCCGGTAGATTTTCACCCATCAAAAAAAAGATATCGACCGATGATTTCAACCATTGTATTACTGCCGTAATCCACATATCGTTATCATTCGCTGCCATTTTTAAAGACCCAGAATCATATCGACTGAGAATAAATAACAACAAAAGAAAAGTAAAACAAATATTTAGTTAAATTTTCATGGCAGCTTAGTTATATGGGCTGTGTAACACAAATTATATAACATATAAAAGTGATATTCGAGTTAGTTTGACGGCCTCCATGGTCGAGGGGTAAGGCTCTCGACTACGAATCTGAAGGTCGCGGGTTCAAATCCCGGCGTGCGCAAGTAAATTTTATTTAATTAATTTGTTTTGTTTAACAATTAATTAATTTAAAAATAATATATAGTATATTTGCGCAAGTTCCACAGTGGAAGATACTCTCAGTATCGCCCTGGTGAAAGACCACCATTCAGAATTGAAACGTTGCTTGAAATGGCTTTTAGCCGTTTTTGGTGACCAGATCTGAATAGCCAGGAATTTCCCCCACCTCCCTTTTCCCCCTTCTCCTTCCCCTCCCCAATATATTCAGCTTCACAACATTCCCCAATTAGGAATGCCATAGTCTCACTGGATCCAGACGGTTCGGAGCAGTTGGGACTCTTGTGCGGTATTCATATATAAAAAAAAGGTTATGCCCGTGAAGTTTGGACGTTGCTTAATGGACCATCCAAAAACAAAATAGTGATATATAAATGTTTTACTAGCGGTAGTAGTTTTGCAATAAATTTTATGAGAACATTTTCAACAAATACCTTTTTTTCGCTTGTTCGTAATTTCATTGTTTTTTTTACTCAATTTTGAAGTGCATTTTTCTTAATAGTATTAACACTGTAAAAAAAATTAATTTCTTTCCTGTAGAGTAGAAATTCACACTGTGACGTCGGGCTCTCTCAAATTAAATATTATCTGAAAACAAATACTAACCATGAACGGAAATAGTTAGTAAACGGACTTTTCGTCAAGCAGGCGTGTTGTCATTTTATTCTCCTAGAGATGCTGAGTCGGCAGCCGACCTAGCTGCTGACTCAGCACTTTTCTGAGCGTGTGTTCTTCCGCACCGTAATAAACAATATCAGGCAAGTATTCGCCCGTTTGGAGTTGATTTTAATTCTTACAAAAAATTGCTTCCAACACATATTATGCAAAATATAACGTTCCTGTTAGGTATTTGATAGGTAGGGAATCATTAGTCTATACTAATGATCTATTTTGTTGGAACAAAACGAATAAATTGTAGTTTTATCACCTAGAATGTATGCTATTTAGGGAAAGTTTCCGAGCAGCCAACACCTTACGTGACTAAAGTCTTCGGGATTAAAGTTTCGCAGCCGAATTCAAACGAATCCATCCGGAACATGTTCCTAGGGGCTAGGTGGGGGCTTATCAGCTGGAGATAAACTTTCTCTGGAACCAACAAATCCGTTTATATGGTGAGAGCTGATACTACGTCTGTCGTACGATAGAAAAGGTTTATTGTTAGCTCATTCCCTTTTGTTTACTGGTGTTACCAAATAATAATATCATTTATCTGATATGATCAACTAAATATTCTTTGGGTATTACGACATTAACGGTTGATTGTTCGTGCTCGGAAACAATAACAAGTTATCGACATTATCGATAAAACCTTTATCGATGCTCTTGTTCTGAGGATTCCAAGAGCCAATTATTGATATATCGACAAATAAGCAAATTCTATACGACATACTAAATTGTTGACGATAGTTTATCTGTATTTTTTTTTATATGAATACCGAACAAGAGTCCCAACTGCTCCTAACCCTTTGGAGCCAGTGAGACTATGGCATCACCAATTGGGGAATGTTGTGAGACTGGAGGTATCGAGGAGGGAAAGGAGAAGGGGAAGAGGAAGGTGGGGAAATACCTGGCTATTCAGATCTAATCACCAAACACGGCTAAAAGCCATTTCAAGCAACGTTTCAATTCTGAATGGTGGTCTTTCACCAGGGCGATACTGAGAGTATCTTCCACTGTGGAACGTGCGCAAATATACTATATATTATTTTTATATGAATTAATTGTGAAACAGCACATATTAATCAAATCAAATTTACTTGCGCACGCCGGGATTTGAATAGAGGACGGTTTCTCTAACGATCTCGGCGCGACATCAATAATTTTATCAATATCATACAAAAATCGCACCACGATGGCAACGCTGGCAAATTTTACATAAGTTTAAGTTTTAAACAGTTGCATGTCGTTATGAAACGTCAGATTCAAAAGATTTCGTATTACAAAACAGAATATGGTGTTGTCGCATGGGACAGTGCTAATAATTAAATTCTCAATTTAGTCATTAGAATACAAAAAGCCATCATGTAAAATATACTTAAAGTCCCTGCAATAACTAGCACTGACGAAATCTTCAACAATCTTAACACGGGAATAAAACAATTATCCTCTAAAACAATTCTACTTTACGTTCATAAATACAACAAAAAAAACTAGAAATAACAACAGACTAAATCACTGAATGTCAGAGTCAAAAACACACCCAACACGAAACCACAACACATAACATTTGGAGAAAGAAAGCTTCTTATGCTGTGGTACTAAACTCTACAACGAAATCCCACTCGCCTTCAAAAATCACAAAAATAATAAATGAAAAAATCGAATATAACGCTGGATACGTTAGGATCTTAGAGTAATAATATTGTTACTCTAAGGTTAGGATAGGAAACATATTAACGGCATATGGTAAGCCTTGAAAATTGACATGAAACGACATTAACGCCCCCTAGTGGCTACAGTCGTTTGTAGTAGGAATTTTGACCTAAATCCACCTGCAAAACCTTTCACGATCATTTCCAAGATGTCAGTATATTCGGTATATATTTTCGAATTCCAAAAATGATTGTTAATTTTAGGTATGAATAGTAAATTTATCACCTTCCACATGAGACCTGGGAGTGTAATGGTCAGAGGAGATGCTTTCTATTCGGACTATCTGGGTTCGATTCCTTTCCGGTCTACTGTTTTTTTTATACTATTGTATAAATTTAAATTAAATTAAAAATGTAAATGTTTATGTAAATTTTATTGGGAAAACAAACTATGAATCTCTGAACGTAAATGGAGAATAGTTCAAATAACCACCGTAGCGCTGCGTTCGCTAGAAGACGGAAATTTACGAACATCTCGCCGAAGGGAACACGAATGAATGATTCAAATAACCACCGTGGCGCTGTGTTCACTCGATTTAAGACGGAAATTTACAAACGTCTCACTGATTCGCCGAAGTGAACACGAATGAATGATTCAAATAACCACCGTGGCGCTGCGTCGCTCGACTAATGACAACTTTCTGTAGCGAAATAAAAACAAAATTTCTGACTTGACAAAAAATAATAGGTCAATTCTAATTTGATGATTTGCCGTTTTTTGTGAAAAATCACCTCCAGTGTACATCCATGTTAATTTCTCTTTTTACTGTGGCCGTTTTTTTTCGCCTTTTTTATGTTACGTATTTATTGTTTTTCATAAAACTCCATTTAAAATAATTTTTAATTTTAAGAAAATAAATTTAATAGTGTTATTAAAATCTGCAGGTATTTTAGTTTTTATTATTGTGATAGCTGTTTCAGCGTTTAAAACTATTTTTAAACGGTTTTGAACGCCGAAAAAAGCTCTCACAAAAAATAAAACGGAGTTCTACGAAACACAGTAAGTACATAACTTAAAAATGGCGATAAAAAACGGCCATAGTAAAAAGAAAAAATAATGCAAATATTCGTATTTTCAATAAACTTAATTGAATTAAAGCTGAAAAAAAATACATATCCGTACCAGGGAACGAACTCGCGATCTCTAGATATTGATGGACGAGTGTTATTTCTAAAATATAAGTGCTGATCAAACGTTGGTTTTAGTCAGTTGAGGACTTTGAATGTTTTTTGTATTTTACCCTTTATTAAAAATTTGTATTTTACACACTTCAGTCGGGTATTTTTTTGCGCCGGCGGAGCGTTGAAAATAAAGGTCCCGCGCGAATTTCTTTAATTTGTTTTAAATCGCTATATCTTCGAAAACAATACCTTACCTTTCCCGCACGTAAACGTTTTTTTTTTCAAACACCCACAGTTCCTATAAATACGTCATCGTCATCTTACGTCAAATAAGTTTTAATAAAAAAATAAAAAATAACAATATCCACGGGGATTGAACTCTGACTCAGCGATTGGAAGGCCGCTATCCTAACAACTAGACCACCAACTGATATAAGAGTTGCGACAAATTTAATCTTTTTAAGTGAAAATAAATAAATTTTACACTCAAGTTTAAGAATGAATTCCTGACACGTATTTAAAAAAAACGTTAGTTCGCGTTGTCACCGCATAGCAGATAACATTAGCAGCACCTGACTACCAAAGAATTCATTGATTTATAAACCGGACTTTCTGAATTAAATGGTGGTTTAAACATCTCAAAATACTTTAAAAAACTGGAGAAAAATAATTGCCATTATCTGCAAGGGAGTTTTTTTTAATAAACTTTACGTAACTTTTTTAAGCCGCATTAAAAAAAACATGAACGTTGGTGTTCATAAAAAATTTAAACTGCACCCAACATTTGTTTTTTATTGGAATTTTTATGACCGCATGTCGAAGAAAAACGTTCAAAGGATTTTTTAATGATATTCGATATTTAAAAATATTTTGTAAAACAGAAGTAGAACGGTGAGAAAAAGATTATATTTCTAATTTTATTTTGATGAATGGTAAACCTATGTAAATTTTAAAAATATATAATTCATATTTTTCTCCTTATAAACATCATGTTTATGGTATTGCGTAATAATATTATCATTATTTCGGAATAATAAATTACTCCTCTCCACCCTAACACAAAATACTGACTAACACCGAAACCACTGTACTGCAACTAAAACACCTTACAATTTGATATAAATTAAATACTTATTTTAAAAATGAAATCCTCAGCACGGAAAATCCCAGTGAGGATGTCATTATTTTTATTTGTTTACAACTTTATCATTATTAAATTATTTTTTTTACTATCCAATTTTTATATAATTTATTGAAGTTTATAAACCTCATTGTAATATTTAATCACTGAAGAAGATAATATTAACACATTCCAAATAAAACACTATACAACCAATAATATGGGATTTTAAAAATGGAGGACAATATTAACGAGTCTTGAACTTGAAGTATGATATCGGTGTAGATAGCGTAAATTGAACTGGTCTCATTAGCTAAGTTGGTTAAGCGGTTGCCCTGGATAGGCAGAGGTCCTGGGTTCGAGTCCCAGATGCGACTGAAATCTTTTTATTTTCTTTTGTTTTTTCGGATTCGTGTTTCATTTGGGATGTGTTAATATTATCTTCTTCAATGATTATATTTTTTTTACATTTGCTGTTTTTAACCAATACAGTTTTGCCATTATCCGTCATGTCCTGACGAACTGTCAAAACTCCATGTCCTCGAGATCAATTCAATCTCCGTTCAATAAAAAGCACACACTCATATTGATTTCTCGCAAAAATAATTAAACTCTTATTCATCCCAAACTCTAGGGAACGATCTGGCTTTATAAACTAACAATATTTTGCTCGACGTCAACTATCAAACGACAGGAACGTTTCTTGTTCTTACTAGCAAGTATCGACTATTTACCGATATTGTCGATAAAAAAATCTTCATCGTCTCAATGTTGATAATTTTAAAGTGTTAATGCTGGGTCCCCGTAGAAGGTATGATAATATCACGAAGCTTATAAATTATATTTTTCAGGTGCTGGAGGCTTGCGCGACGTACGGGTGTCGGTGCCCGAGGCGGCGGCGGCCGGAGACACGGTATCGCTGCAGTGCCGCTACGACCTGGAGCAGGACGTGCTCTATAGCGTCAAGTGGTACAAGGGCCGTGAGGAGTTCTTCCGCTACATACCCAAGGAGCTGCCGCATACCAGGGTGTTCGCCGTACTCGGGGTGGACGTTGATGTAATTACCTGCCCTATTAAAATAATTAAATGATTTATGGTTCCAACTTGACGCCTAACCTAACCAACTTCATTTGAAATCTGCAGGTGGGCAGATCTGGTCCTGCTACAGTAGTCCTGCGCTCCGTACTACCTTCGCAGTCCGGCCGCTACCGCTGCGAGGTTTCTGCAGATGCCCCATCATTCCATACTACGATGAAGACAAGCTACATGCATGTCGTTGGTACGTTAAATACGCTATTTATTACTTTTAACATAAATATATTCTATAATTTGTATATTACATCAAAATGGAAAACAGGTGATTAACATTATTGCGACAATGTGACGAACTCTTCGCCAAAAAGTCGTGTTATCATTTGTACTCTTTGATACGCTAAGGCGACAACCGTTTGGCTGTCGCTGACTCATCACATTTCACTTTCCATTTGCTTCGTACTGACGAGCCACAAAACGCACATAAATAATTAAGCAGTCAAAAAACCTAAATAAAGAATATGAAGTCAATTTGGAATTTATCTTAGTCTCTAGGCACATACATTTTTTTTTTACCTTTATTTTTTCCAATATAAAACTTCCCCAACATTATATATACATTCTTACCTCTATACACGTATTAAAATAATATCTCGAAATTAGTCATACTTTTTTTTTATACAAACATTTCCGGATTACGAATATTAGAAAATCTCCTACTACCATCATAGCAAGCGGTAAATGTTGCTTGTGTCGTGATAGAGGACTTAGCCAGCCGAGGAATTGAACTCACGGCGCACTACGCATGACGCAGGCGCAATGCCAACTCAGCCACTGACCGTACATTATCTTTAACCGTATTATATGACATATGTACCTTCTACGTTTGTCTCGACACAGGAATTTTCCGAGTGAGACGGCCATCGAAGCATTATATTTTTGTAAAAAAATAATAATTTGGCTATTATAATATATTCGGGATAATATTTAAGTTAGTGTCGGCTTTAGGACGGTTGTAAATTGCATTTGACCACAAGCACAAGTATCTGGCATTTGATGCTGCAAAATAACATGACGTTGCGGAAAGTCCGTTCTGATCTTCACAACAGACTGGAGCAATTGGCCACGCGCCAACGTACTTCATTTTCCACTTTCGAGCAGAAAAGTGTCGGGGTGGAGAATGAATCTGATTTTTCTGTTTGTTTCAAATTATGCAGAGATCATTTACAAAGCAACACAAAAAATTCCTTTGGTTTACATGAATGGAGATTTTCGCATTGGCGTGCATTTATCTACGACCAAAGGTGGGCTGTGTGTACTTTTTCAAGTTCGGGAATGAATTGTGCTTTCAATTTTTAAAAAGGCCATTTCTTTTATCAATGTATAAAATTGACATATAGCAATAATTTATCAATTTAGAACGTTCGTTAAAAATCACAAATTTATGGAAAAAATAAAACAAATTATTTTATTTTATTTAGTTGTTCGCTTTTCTAAGGGTAGGCAGAGTTATTCAGCCTTTATGAACTGCACGCCACTGATGTGTAGTAGTCTACCCCGTGTTTTCTCTCTTTTTCCATTTTTTTTTCTTCTTTTTGAAGCATCGAAAAAGAGGGAGCAAACCGTTACGCTTACTATCTGGCGCTAAAATTTATATTTCAATGCTCAATAGCGCATGATAGAAATGCGTTTTGAACTGAAAATAGTTCGACAAACTCCGGAAACAATAAAACTATTGGAAATTGCGCAGTTTTTTCTAGAATTTTTAGTTAATGTTTTTTTTAATTCAATATCGCACAAGAGATCCAACTGCTCCTAAACGTCTGGGGCCAGTGAGACTATGGCATCCAAAATTAGGGTATTTTGTAAGGCTTTGGGTAGTCATAAGGGGAAGGAGATGAGAAAGAGGAATGAGGGGAAGCACCTGGCTTCTCAGACCTGGTTACCAAACAAGCTAAAGCCATTTCAAGGGACGTTTCGATTTTGAATTGTGGTATTTTACTAGGAAGATACTAAAAGTATCTACCACTATGGAACCTGCCGCAAATATACTACGTATATTTTTAATAAAAAATTATAAAATAACTGTAACACAAATTATGCAAATAAAATTTTATTGGGACGCCGGGATTTAAGCCCGCGACCTCCGGATGCGTAGCCGGGGATCGTAACCACTCAACCACGGAGGCCGTCAAATATAAATCAGTTCTATGTGAGCTATGGAGCTTTGAAATATTGATTTAGTTACCAAACGGGTGATATTATTTCTTTTATAAGTTTTATTTGCTCACTAAGAAAAAGTTTTTTTTTTAAATGTCCAGCGATAGCGTAAGAAGTAATTTATTAAAACCTGAATTGTTGGCCGGATTAAGCAACTTTCATTAAATATAAGCACTGTGTTACTGGCAGAAAGCCTGCACTTAAATTCTTGAAACGCTGAAATGTTTTCTGGCAAAAGACAAGACTGAATCATGTTTTTCTTCTTTGGATGCTTCATGCATTTACCAAGAGGTTCGGCAGTAATATAATAAGGAACTCCAGTGAAAAAATTAATGACTTTTAAAATGTGTATACGTCTAGATCGGCGAACGCCGATTCTGAATATATAACTTTTATTATATTTAATCATACGTAGAAATTACAAATCTCTAATTATTCATTATTTTTATTGAGAGTTAATAACCTCATTGTAATATTTAATCATTGAAGAAAATTATATTAACATAGCCTAAATGAAAAATGAAACCGGACAAAAGGACAGAAACTAAAAAGATTTCAGTCGCATCTGAGACTCGAACCCATGTCCTCTGCCTATCCGGGGCAACGCTCAACCGACTTAGCTAATGAGACCAGTTCAATTTGTGTCATCTTCATCGATATCGTATCTCAAATTCAATCCGGGCACCCCTGCTAAGTCACCAAACGTAGCGAACTACTTGGGGTGACCTGTGGCAGAAGTGTTGGTTAATCCAATAATGATTTTAAAGCATTTCTTTATCATCGTGTGTGATCAACATTCTGCACGAAATGCTTAATTTAACACTGATATTTGAAAGAATAAAAGTAAGTCTGTTAAAGTTAAGCACTTTACATCTTCCATCATCTTCCTCTTCTTTGTGAGCCTTTTTGAATCCAGCTTCGGACATAGCCTTCCCCAATGTTCTCCAGTTTTACCAATTCTCGACGGCGTTTAAACATCAGCCACATTCGACTTTCTCATTATCTTTAAATTCGTCTTCCCATCACGCAGGAAACCAACAAAGATACCCAGCATGATTCTTTGTGTAACCCTTTACGTGTTGGTCACTTTTTTCGTTCGATGGACAACGTTCTTGGTGAGAATAAAGTTTTGGGTTCTATGATGACAATTCCACTTATGAATCAGCAAACTTTTTGAAAGTGATACCTTTTCTACTCTTCATTAAAAGTACGAACAAAAAAATCTTGCCCGTCAACCTAATCTCACCTAAACTAATTTTTTTTTTTTTTTTTAAATATAATATTACAAAATTATAAAAAAATAATTAAAAAAACAAAAATTGAGATACGATTTTCTTACGTATGGTGAAATTCGAATGTGAGGCATAACCTTACAATTGTTTCAAAATAGCGCCTAAAAGTACATATATTTTTCATAAATCATTCGTCATCATAATAAACATCTGCTATAGTAATACTCCATTGAAGGATTTGTTCAGACCACGCCTGCCAGGGAAAAATCGACCGTATGTCCCCTTAATTCGAAAGACCTTAAGGTTCGTTTTCGCTCAAAAATGGACCTGTCACGCGAACTTAGGGGAAAATCGACCTTCCGCCTATCGAAGAAGTAAGGTTCAGAATCGGCCAAATTTGGATTCACCACTTTCAAAAGTGCACGCCAAAAACGTCCGTAAGCATATTGACTTTCGAAGAGAGTAAGGCTCATTTTAGGTTCCATTCTCAAATTTGAGGGTTTCCCGGCTGGTCCCTCAAAAAGTTCGCTGGAAATATAATCAATTCATTTTCTCTTATATAAAAATTAGTACTAACTGTATGAGCAAACCTCATCATTTAAACACCAGTCACTCTCAAGCGAAAAACGACCACTCTTCCTTCGAGTCAAAGCGACCGTTAGGTTTATTTTAGCGAAATTCCGACTGGCCGCGGACCGATATTTCTTAATCTTTTTATGGCGTCAATTTTCAATTTCAATTTTATCCTTCGCCCAATGCAATACTGAATTCCAGTAAAGATGCGGACTGTGGAGATTAAATAAATCTATGATATTTACTAAAACATATGTCGAAAAGTTTATAATTAGTCAGTTCTGCCGCATTGTCGGCAAAACATATCACGATATTCCGTCAAACTTTTGACATTTGCAAAATTTGAAAAAAAAAGACATATTTTTTCCTTCCCGCCAATTTACCCGCAGAATTTTACTTCCAGAAAATTCTTTAGTTTGTTCGCAAGTACCTACCCGAAAACGTAATATATTGAAAAATTCGAATTTAATTATTGGTTAGGTACTCAATTTTATTTTAAAGGTAGAATATTGAAGAAAAAAAAACAATAATTCGTTGATGGTAAAAAATTATTGAAAAAGCGTCTATTGATAGAAACCGACAATTTTTTCTCTATTTTTTCTATTTATTTACATAGCGCTGTTTTTTTTACTTTTTCCTCGAACTTAGCAGTTAGTTCCTAGGCCCCTTTTTGCGAGATATGGTTCATGATTTTAAGGGAAAATATTATGCACAACGGTACAATCTTTTGGTGGTATATGTGTGAGAATGTATGTGTGTATTACGTATTGCAGTGGCGGCTCTTGACTTTTGACTGAGCTAGAGTGGTAAGATTGTAAAATACGACTTAATTGATGCTGTTTTAGCTGAAAATGATTTTTTTTTTTCAAAATCTCCATACTCAAAAAAATTCAATTTTGAAAAAAAAAAAAATTGTTTTCAGCTAAAACAACATGAATATAGTCGTAATTTTCAATCTTACCACTCTATCTCACTCAAAAGTCACGTGCCGCCACTGCGTATTAGTATATCTGATTTCTGAATTAACGTTTTCTGACACACCGGGATGATATCTTCTCCATCGCCATCTCCGTCTTCCGCTTTCGTCATCCCCTTGAACATTACAATGACACGTAATTGCGTACTGCTGACAGCGAGTTCTAGTTAAGAGAGCTATTACGTTTTTCTCAATTCAAAAGAATAATCCTGAATGGCATTATCCCGCGGAGTAATTACTGCTATTTTATCTCTAGATATTTCATTTCGCCGTAATATTCAGATACACATTTTCATTAATCAGAAGGACTAACTTATTAGAGGCCTTACTGAAAATTTATTGATGGAAATGTAAAGGAGCACAACCGGCTTAGCAGGGACTGCTTACTCGGAGATTTAAAGACTTATCGGGAATGCCGAATATTTAAATCGAAGAAAGCACTTACCAAATAAATAATTTGCATATCGATAAGAAGAACTGGGTTAATTTCAATTTTAAGCTATTTAAAATATGCATTGGAGATTAAGTCGTTATCTACCTAAGCAGAAGTACCAGCAGTTGAAGGGGTTATTTACAAAAACGGCGTTGTACCTATTATCAATATATCATTTTAATTGATCAAAATTATTTTGTTCAATTCAACATGTTTCGAAACCGATGGTTCCCTCATCAGAATACAAAATACACTCATAATTGCGTCCTGACGAAGGAATCATTGGTTTCAAAACATATAGATATATATTTATTAAAATAGTGCTTAAAACAAAACGATTTTTTTTAATATTTAATTTTAAAAGACGCTAAAAAGTTAAATCGTGTTGAAAAGTTTTTGAGTATACATCGTATCCTGATGAAGGAACCATTGGTATCGAAGCATTTCGATGTTTATTTATTAAAATAATGGTTTTAACAAATTTATTTTTTCTTCATTTAATACTAAATGTATTTTGTATCCTGTTGAGCGAAATATGGGTATTTATTTATTTATTCTTAAATTTATTTATGAAAACAAAAACATTAGCCAGCCATCTCACGAAACATCTTTACATTTATTTATTAAATAGTGGCTTAAACTAAATGATTTGTAATAATTTAATTGAAAACAGTGCCATAGAGTAAATTTGCATTAATTGAAGAAAAAAATGGCTTCATTTTAATGAGATAATCTTCTCGTTTTTCATTTAATTTCCATAAAGATCAACTGTATGTAATATTTTCCATTTTGCTGAATGGAGCAAGTCTGCTGTTTCCGCAATTCTTCTGACACTATGTCATTTCCATAAATAAATACGCTATTCAAACCTATAAAATATGCTCAAAACAAACGAATTCAATAAAACAGAATCTGAACACTGCGATTCGTGTTTGTGTCCATACGAACGTGTGTATTGTTTACGTATGTCGTCTGACAGAGCAAACATAATTGTACATAAAAAAATATTCAATTTTTCGTCACATTTTCCTCGGCGGTATAGTTTATATTTTTCTCTTTTGGCCTCGTTTATACAGGAGGCCCTCCCACAGCCTCCCAGCCCGTGTTTCACCCACTCTCCCGCAGCCGCCAGTAGTAGCTAGGGGTAGGTGGAAGGCGCCTGATTGGTAAAACCTGGCATCTTTTTTCGCTCATCACGGACGACGAGAAAGCGTTAAATGAAGTGTAACACGCCAATACGCATCACCGTTCTCACATTTATGACTCCAGTGGAATAGAAGCGACGAAATTGAAGGAACGTTCGTGTCGTCAAATATCTATTCTTGGGAGGGGGGTGTTGGAAGGTCGTTAGTTAAATCATCCAAGTAGTTCGAACGAGTGAAACGTTAGTCAACTAGCTAACCGTTTATTGGACGTGTTGTTGTCGAAATAGATTGTATTGTTATTTGATCCAACATTCGATTGCGATTTCAACTTGTTTCGATGTCTGCACCTCGAAACTATTTCATATTAAATATCAACATAAATTAATTAGAAAAATTAATGAATCGGGTTTCTGCTCCTGCCATCGAGCTATCTAATCAGCCAACCGACCTGCTGAAGAATCACTAGATACGCTTTTTTTTTAATTACCAACTCGATTTTCTTTTCGTGAGAATCATCCACTTTTATTCAGTGCAAACATGGTCGATCAATCACTTAAATCGTCGCTAGATGGTGACTGGGAGACCACCGCACCTTTATACAGAATAATTCGACTAGTTTTATTAAAAGGATTCACTATTAAGAGGAACGGCTGCGTGACCTGTTTCATAGAAAATATAATTTTGGATTTGAGGCCAAAATACCCACCCAAACCGAATGACCTTTTTTAAAATTAAAGGTATAGTAAATATCTAGTACGGATTAGAAATATTTTATTTTTTCATGTGTTAAATTATGAAATATAGTCCATTAAAGAAATCAATTTTTCATGATTTTAGAGGCAACTTGGGAAATTATTGCGGGTTAAAGGTAATTTTGTTTAATTTGTAATATTTGCTATGTAAACATGATTATATAAAATAAAATTATTTCTTTTTACATCTTTAAAAAAACGTTTTTTCGGGTCGATGTTTAAAATTATGTACGACAAATTTATGTTCCAACGTAAATTAAAATTAAATTTAAGTCCAAAATAATGCTGATTTTAACGCTTTTTCACTTTTAATTTTATGTTTCACTATATTTTCAGAGTAGAAAGGGTAATTTTTTTATCCTCAAATAATTGCCAAAGTTGTCCCTAAAATCGTGAAAATTTTATTTCTTTAATGACCTGTATTTCATAATTTAAAACATAAATAAATAAAATACTTCTAACCCGTACTAGATATTTGCTATAGCTTTTGATTTTTTTTAAAATCATTTGTTTTGGGTGAGAATTCAGGACTCAAATCAAAAATTCAGTTTTGAATGAAACAGGCCGCGCAGCCGTTCCCCTTAATGTTAATTAAAATGTTTTGAGGACAAAATACGTACACGCGTACTGTTTTTTTAATCATTGAATAATAAATATCGACTGTTTTGGCAACATTATCCGAAACTGATAAAATGTAATTAATGACACAAACAGAATATATATATATATATTTATAACACGTACTTATATATTATTATGTATAGCAAAGGTGTCATAATTTAATATAAATATTAGTAAACGTGTCTAAAGTCTAAAGTATGCATGTTATATAATGCACTGAGTTGGCATCGTCGTGATTTCAATTCCTCGGCTAGCCTCCATCACGACACAAACGACATCTTGCGCTCACTGGACTAGTAATGGGAGATTTTCAAATATTGTCAGATTATTCCTAACCAGGGAATATTTGTCTTTCATTAAAAAACTTTCATTTGACGGCCTCCATGGTCGAGGGGTAAGGCTCTCGACTACGAATCCGAAGGTCGCGGGTTCAAATCCCGACATGAGAAAAAAATTTATTAAATAAATTTTTGCTATTTCACAATTAATTTATTTAAAAATAATATATTGCATATTTGCGCACGTTCCAGAGTGGAAGATACTCTCAGTATCGCCCTGGTGGAAGACCACCATTCAGAATTGAAACGTTGCTTGAAATGGCTTTTAGCCGTGTTTGGTGACCAGATCTGAATGGCCAGGTATTTCCCCACCTTCCCCTTTCCCTCCCCAATACCTTCAGCCTCACAACATTCCCCAATTGGCAAAGCCATAGTCTCACTGGCTCCAGACGTTTGAGAGCAGCTGGAACTCTTGTGCGGTATACATATAAAAAAAATAAAACAAAATAATAAAAAGGAAAAATCATTAATATATTACCTACATCATCTCTAATAAGATTTAAAATTTCAATGAAACCGCCATAGGTAGTCCAAAACACAATCACACGCACAAACAAAGCATCGCCACTCAGCTGTTTTGCAGGCAAATCACCGAAACCAGCCACTTAAAACTTCTTGGAGCAACTTTACCCTGACACAAGCCATGTTTTGTTAAACTCGGCATTGACTCACCATTTGACTGATTCTCAATGTACGTTTCAGAGGTGCCCCTGGACCCCCCTTTGCTGGTGGCGGAGCGCTCCCGAGTGGCCCCCGGAGAGCTGCTGAGAGCCCAGTGCTCCGCCCCCGCAGCGCACCCCCCAGCCAACCTTACCTGGATGCTCAACGGACACACGGTAAACTCACCTGCATGCTTCTACCCTCATAAACAGAAAACTAACAATTTGCTAACAGAAACAGGGTGGGAAGACCATGAACCATAAGTGTGCCAACATCGTTCACCCTTACTACTGCAAATTGCATCTACGAACAGCGTTCCCACGCCTTTTTTTACCTACACACCAAATGCATAACTTGCATTATCTCTGCCGCTTTGATAGTCCGTGCAGTTTGGTCGTACCTCGGTGATAGTCTCCACGCTTGCATTCCTCATCTCCTTTTCTTTCTCTTTATATTGCAAATTGTAACTAACCTCTCTGAGATAACTACGAAATTACTAAAATTTAAAAAATATTTTTTGTATTGTTATTTACGTAGCATAGATCAGATTTGATATTCTATTTTTAAACCTGCATAACGGGTTACAAATAACCTGACAGTATTTGAAAAATGTCGCTTGTGCAATGATAGAGGATTGAAGCTGGAACGCTTCGCTTTAGACCACAGATCTACAATCCGGTCAAACATCATGTAGGTATATATACAGGGTGTAACAGTACGTAAATGACAAACTTTAACCAGCAAATCTTGAGAATATTTGCGTTAAAAATGTAATGAAATTATTGTTAATTTTTTTGGAATAACTTATTGTAGCTTATAAACCTCATCTATTGTAATATATTTTTTTAATCATCTTTTTTATAAAGAAGAATGTCCCGGGCAGTTATACAGTTTTTTTCCTAGCTTGAATAAATTTTTCACACTTGACCTACAATACAAGAGGAAGGTCACTGTCCACATGAAATTTCGAAAAACTACCCCCATCCCTCTTTCGCACCCATAATGCCGAATTGTTGTTGACGAAAGTTTGCGCACTTGACGAAAAACTAAGAGGAAAATTACATTACTGGGTACGAGTAGAGAGTAGGAGTAAGAGTAGACGTAAAAGTAGGGGTGGGGTTAGGGATTATAAAACTTTACTCCAGACTATTAATAACCACGGGCAACGCCGGGTAAATCAGCAAGTTGAAGATAATATTTACAACTCTAGAATGAAACATGAAACCGACAAGACAGAGAAAAGAAAAAGGTATCGGTAACAGTTGGGACTCGAACCCAGGACATCATGGTCTGTCCGGGACCTGCGCTCTAAACCAATGAGCTGCAGCACCCCAATCCGTCATCCTTATCAGTATCATACCTCGATTTCTAAAAACTGTCAATATCATCTTCAATTAATAAATTCCCACATATTTTTAGCTTCCACCTTTTCGTCATAACTACAAGATTCTTCCAGAATTTATTTGCACTGATTAGATAGTGTCTCGGATATACCTATCCGGAATTTTTTTGTATCTCTACTGAAAAAAAAGCATTAAAAAAAAAAGTGTATTACGTAATTTCAACCAACAAAAAATCACATGTCGTCCCTGGTCACTCAACCGAATAGCCGCCCAACCCCCTGACCTGACCCCAATTGCCCAATACTTATTGTTTATTTAATTATATTTATTTTAATATGTGAACAAAATAAAAAAAGAAGACAGTCACCGGAGATCAAAACGCCATCTACATTTGCTGTTTTAAATATACCAAGGAAACACTAGTTAAAGTTTGTCGGGTACGTGCTGTGACGCCTTGTATAATATGTATATTATAAGTATTTATTATTTTTACATGGTGTCCGGAAACACGTGATATAAACGGAAAACTGTTGAATCTATATCACATGTGGTGTCGATTTTATGGTCGATCGATGTAGAAAATCGATTCCGAATTTGGAAATGTTTATGTGAAATTTGATGAAAAATAGAACGCTGCGGGTTAACTATTAGCTGTTTATTGTCTTTTAATATGTGTTGACGCGTAGATCTGGCTCCAAAATTATTTAAAACATTTAGATACCGAAAAAAATATAGAATTGTTCTGATCGATTTTTCGTTGTTTTTTTGAGTTCTTTATGTGATGTAGATACACCAGTTTCCCGCTTGTACCACTAGTTTCCGGACACCGTGTATATATATATTATATATATAGAGTCCAAAATGCTTCCAATTAGCAAGTAGGAATATCACGTGCCCAATTGGTTTATGTTGTTAACCCGCCTCATAATGCAGCCCAACTGGAGAGTGAAATATGTTCCTCTAGCTGTACAGAGAAGAGGAAGAGAACTCTTGAAAGGTGTTACATTAAAAAAGTGATTGATCATAATTATTTGGAGGATTTCCCACGACTTGTCTTTGAGTTTTTTTCTATCGTTGAACATTTTCAATTCTCCCCAACCTCTGATCATTTGAATATTTCGACATAAATCATTATTTGGGTCTGATATCAACCTTCCAGATCTGCCATATAAATTTGAAGTCTTGTGTGTATGTTTGTATATTTGCTACACATTATCTCAGCACTGCAATGGGAAAAAAACTGGGTCGAATTAAAGACAGTAAAATGTAATTCTTTAACAGTTGTAACAATTTTGGAAAAAATGGAATCGTTTTGTTAGACAGAGTCCAAATTTCGAGTTTCATTTACAGTCGATAAGTTCGAACATTGGACCTGATGCCCTTTTGTTTTGTTCTACGGTCCAAGTAAAAAATATGTATATACTTGGAGCAAGTTTGTGTATTTGGGGAGTATCTTTACGAGAGATGTAAAGGCTGATTAAAATATTGAATAAAAATTAATAATAATAATCCTTTATGCCAAAAGCTGTGCAGAGGTAGTGCAATGCAATGATTAGGTTGGGTAAGGGTAGGTTAGGGGTAGTGGTAAGGGTGGCTGTAAGTGTAGGGCTAGTTATAGGGGTAGGGTAAGGGTAGCTGTATGGGTAGCGGTGGGGGTAGCTATAGTGGTAGGCGTAACTGTAGGAGTAGCTGTAGGTGTCGGGGTAGGGGTAGAGGTAGCTGTAGGGGTAGGGGATACCGAATTATTATAAACTTTTCTAATATATTATCAATATTTTTATTATTATACATCTGTGTAATAAGTTTTTAAAGTAAAAAATAAATATATTCTTAATTCTTAAGGACGAGCACCCAGATAAGGCGCTAAACTTAACTGTACAGGTTTCTAATACAATCAATACAACAATTAATATATCTGCATATTTTATACGGGTAGTTAGGAAATTTTTTAAGGTTTCCAATATTCGAGATTTTGGCAGATTTTTAGACAGAATCATATTCGAACCATCCTTTGTAGTACAAAACCGACAAAAGGAGTGGAATCGGTGCCATAAGGCTGGAGATATGAGCGATCAAATCTCAACCCCAAGCAAATCTATAAGAATATATAAAGAAGAGTGTCCCGTTGTTTGTTTATTTCATATACAAATTTAGTTTTTTTTTCATTTTTCAAGAAATTTTGCACACTTGACCATCAATTTTTTTTCGCAAAACCACCTCACCCTCCTTTCCCAACTCTTAAAGCAGAATTTTGGTACTTTGTGATGAAATTTTGCACACTTTACGTTTAAAATAAGAGATACATTATTGGATTGGGGGAGAGATGTAGGAGTCACACATCACAACCTCAAAACTTTATTCCAATCCATTCATAATCCTGGGTAATGCCGGGTACTTAGCTAGTATCTCTACATTTCTGAATAATGTGTTTTGCAAACGGTTTATAATAATGTTATCAGAATTATTAAATCATGTATCCCGTAGGTCATAAATTTCCGTTCCACGTAGTTGTTGTACCTCCACAGAGTATTATTTGTTATATGTTTGTTTTGTAAAATAAGAATATTTTATGTGGGTTACTTCATTCTTCGCTTGCTTTAGTTAAACCTTTATTGTATTTGCTTGTCATCATATATTTAATAATCGAAAATCGATAATAAACTCTATCGATAATTTAGTCATTGATGACAAAAATACACATTTTGTAGTCTGCTAATGCAAGATATAACTATAAAATATTAAATCTGTAAATTCTGTACAGGTAGTTAGGAAAATGTATAAGGTTTCAAATGGGAAAAATCCTTCAAATGTCGTCTTTTAACGGGGAGAGGGACATCGGAGAGTTATTATTTATTAATTCAAAATAATGATAGTATTATTACGCAATACGATAAACATAATATGTATATAAAAAAAGAACATGTTTTTTTTTTTGAAATGCGGATTTAAAGTCTTTGGTTCCGTTTATTTACAAAAACGCAACGATAAAGGATTAAACATACTTTTCTCCACTTTAAAAATCATATTCGTATTTTAAATATTTTGTAAAACATACAATGGAACGGTCAGAAAAAAGTAATATTTCTGATTAGATTTTGATAAATGTTAAGCCTATGTACATTTATAAAATATTTAATAAATATTTTTTTATGTAAAAACATTATGTTTATCGTATTGCGTAATAATACTATCATTATTTTGAATTAATAAATAATAACTCTCCGACGTCCCTCTCCCCGTTAATAGATATTCTGTGAAATATATTCTAATTAAATTACAGAAATCGAAAATACATAAAATAAGTAATATGTAACCTAGATAAACGACTTTACTGTTTTTTTGCTCATCAAAGTATAAATGAAATAAATACTGGAATTTTAGGTTACGTTAAAAATTGCTTTGACTGGTTTTCAAACGGCACCTACTTTCAGACATTTTGTTATGTATAACATAGATTTTTTATCGGTAAATCCTCAGTCCGGAGCCAAATCGTTCATATTACACTATTGAATAGTCTTTGACTCCAATACAAAACCTTAGTTGTTCCTTGAGTGTGAGTTTACTTACTCATCTCGTATACATTTGTATCTTTACAAGTTTACAAATTAAGCGATTAAAAACTCGCTTAATTTCTAAAAACTTAGTGAAATCTTAAAAATAATAACTGTATAATACTAATAAAAGAAAACCAGATAAAAAAAATATAAAAATTTTGTTTATTTTAATATTTTTTTGTTGAGAGAAAAACCATATTTGTATTAATACGTGAATATCGAAGGTAAGTAAAAGAAAATTAAAAAAGAAAAATCAGTAGATATATTGAAGAAAAACAATAGCAACTACAGAATAATACATCACTAACTGGAGCGTTTGGTTCCCTAGAACAGGCAATCTGCCTAGCTGGTAACTAATATCGACTTGACAAGGAATAATAGTACTTGTACACGTTTTAATTATTTTCAGTTGGGTTAAATTTTCTCATTTTTGATGGATATTATACAAAATTATGAACTTCCTGTTATTTTATTTGGTATATAAATCTATCTACATGTTTTTATTTTTTCTAAGTGATACCATACAACAGTCACCCCTGTTCCAAACCACCTGAAGCCAGTGAGACTATTCTCCCCAACTGGGGTATGTTGTGAGGCTCTAGGTATTGAAGAGGGGAAGGAGATGGGGAGAGGAAGGTCGGAGAGTAGCTGGCTATTCAGATCTGGTTACCAAACACGGCTAAAGCTATTTCAAGCAGCAAAATAAAGTATAACAAAAAGGAAGAACAAAGTCAGTTAGTTGGTACAAGAAAGATTCAGAAACCACCCAATATAATTATATATATTTTTTTAATTATTGGAATCCGATAAATAAAAACTTTGTTTATAGGTATACAAGGATCCGAGATCGAGTTCATACCTGAAGCTGTTTTAATAATTTGTGAAGTTCTAATAAAATTATTATTTTTTTAAATTCCGAACGGTGATCTTTCACCAGGGCGATACTGACAGTACTACTACTCTGGAACGTGCCGCAATATACTACATATTATTTTTAATGAATTAATTGTGAAATGACATAATTAAATCAAATAAAATTTACTTGCGCACGTCGGGATTAGAACCCGCGACCTCCGGATTCGTAGTCAAGAATCGTAACCACTCAACCACGGAGACCCTCAAATGCAATGCAATAAAAAATACATAATCTCCCTTTAGTTATCTTATCATGCACGTGTCAAGGCCAATTTGCATGATTAGTGATTATAGGAAAACCGACGAAAGGTTACACCATTGCTTTTTCCATCGTTTCCAGAACGACATGTACAGTCATGTAGACATTTTGCAGTTATCATTGGAGATCCATATACCGTAATCGACTGAAGCCCGTGATATCTCTATGATGCCAATTGGCCGCATGTTATTGCCCAGCAATGATCCATGTCAAATTTAATAATCGGATTATCTGATTTTCTTATTCTTCGCCTAAAACATCAAAATTTAAAAAGAATAATTTTTAAAGGATGAAACTTTTAAAGGATACACTATTTTTATAAACGTAAACGTTTCGTTCAATCTAAAAAAATATACAGAAAAATTGTGAAGTTCCTATTTTCATTTTTCATTTCCTTTGTTCCACGGAACGGCAATTACAAAGACCGGTGGATGTAGTTTTCTTGGAACCTACATATCCGCAGACTCTATTTTGAAGTAGAGGCAGCGTAATACGCAATTTGTATTTCGAGGTCCATTGGGAGAGCATTTGAAATGGATTTTCTGCAATCTCAGCTCATGTATCTAGCGGCGCAGGATACATTGTGTCTATTGATTAGGGGGCATTGCGGAACACGCACCGGTTATGAACCCCTTTCTTATTTACTTATTCTCCAAAATTATAATATAAAATAAAATATTATCTCCCCATCTCGCCGGGGCATGTCAAGATTAGCAGCTTTACAATCAAAGTGAATATCTTATAATAGAGAAAAATACATAAAACGATAAAAAAAAAGATTATTACCAAAATAAAATAAAATACCAGCTTGGTATTAGTAAAATATCAAAAGATAAAGATAATGTTTTACTGATTACTAAATATTATAAAGTAGGCAGTACTTATCAGTAAGCTCTGGCAATTTCACATTTGCGATAACGCGTAATGCAATTTTCAGCTAAATAACCGCGAATTATCGTATTTTTCACGCGATATTCTTGTATTTTGAAATTATAAAGTAATATTGTATATTCTAAATATTTTCCCTTTATGGTTTTAACATACTTGAATAGCCATAAAACGGATCGCAGCTCAACATCATGTCGAAAACGCCGCATACTGTCATTCTTTTACGATTAAAAAAAAAAGAAAATATAAAATTAAAAAAAAAAATAACAGCATTAAAAAAATATGCACCTCTTTCGTTGCAAAATATCAAAGCGGGAACATGACACCACTTTTTTCGTAAAATTACCACCGTTTTTGCTGAAAAATAACCCCCTTTTCCCCAAAAATAGAGCAAATTTCAGATGAATTGCTTCAATAAAGGCGACACTAAGATTTTGATTTTGATTTCACTGAAGCAAACGTTAATAATGCATAAAACTTTCAATATTGTTAAATGGATCACAATTACGTACGCTTTTGATAAAACAATGTTACAAATTACTAATCACATTTTGTTATACGTAAAGGCTAATCATTTGTCAATTTTACAAAACACTACTATCAACCCTCACAAAATGCATTTTTTGATTACGTAGGTTTCAAATGTGTATATTTTTTTAAAACTAATACGTAAAGCATAAAAAAATACATGTTTGTAGTTTATAGAATTCATATTTAAAAGAATATATATTAACCATATAAGTTATTTTTCTCATTCTCTATAACTAACTTTAAAAGATTCATTCACATGTGCAAATTATTAATCTTTGGTACACTTGATACATTTATGTACCTTGTGTTCTCCCCAGACTGGACTAATAACAGTATCATATATAAAAAATGGCGGCTTCCCTGCAAGCCCTCGTCGGTGACTAAGTTGGCACGGAGAACTAACGCGATCGGCGCATTCGTTAGAGAGATACAGCATAAAAGTCGATATGACTGAGATTAGGCTTCGAAAATACGATGAAGCACACAAAAAGATGTCTTGAAGCTACAAATCGCCCTGTGGTAAAACACCAGAAACATTCAGAATCGAGACGTTGGTTAAAATGACTTTAGTCGTGTTCGGTGACCAGATCTGAATATCCAGGATTTTTCCAACATTTCAACTCCCCATCTCCTGCCCTTCTCAACTCCTTTTTGCCTCACAGCGTACAACCATTTGGGTACGCCATAGTCCCACTGGCTCCGGACAGTTGGGAATAGTTGGGATTCTTGTGCAAAATTCTCATTTAAAAAAAATAATTTGGTATGAATAGATGAATTATCATATTTTAGCTCCTTTTTGCATGTTTAGGTTAGACCCGTGACCTTGGTACGATTTTTACAAAATGTTCAATATTTTGAATGTTTCATATCACCAATGTTTTATTTTTATTTTTTATATTGATCACGCTTCACAGAATCTACTTTTATCTTGAGATATAATATTAGATAAATATGGTCAAGTCAAATAATACTTCAAGCGTAAACAAGATAACATAGATTTATCAAATATATGACATTATCTATCCACTAAGCTTGGAAATTAATCACTATCTATAATCTAGATCGATCCTCATTCACGGATTCCATGAAATGTATCCCACTGTAATAAAAAAGATAATGATCGAAGACCTTGAAATATGTTAAAGGTATATGACACCTTATGTTTAGTTTAATTTGTTCAGTATAATTAATTTACGTTAACGAATGCTGACCTCGTGTCGAAATATTAAAATAGTGTTTCCTATTGTATTTATACATGCTTTATAACCAAATTACAGGATTTAATCTTTTTTTAACTATCTTCAATTTCAACACGTTGAAGTCTTCCAAAAGTTTCGTAGCCCTCACGAAAATTGTTTCTTTTTCCTCCGTTTGCATATTGAAAAATCTGAAAATAATATATTTTTAAACATTGATAAGATTTTTTCTCTCGTTGAACGTAACATTAACATAACCTCAAAAGAAATATAAAACAGAACAGACACAGAAAATAAAAAGGTAACCTAGGAAATAATTTTTTGTCGATGTTATACTTCAATCTAAAAACTGTTAATTGAAGATGATATCATCTTAAATTAAGTTTCTATTGACCTAATTAAACACATAATTGGTAATCGATAAAGGTTTATTAGGGTAGGCCAACGAAAAAACAAATGTTCGGGTCGACTAAATATGCTTAAATTAGTTGACGTAAACCGGGGAAGCTGCCCTTAACCCTAACATGGCTGGGCGCAATAGTACCTACATAATATAAATCTTACTACTTAGACAGCCGTAACAGATATTAAATTGGGGCTTAAAAGGAATTACCATTTAAAATATTTAAGGATTTATGAGCTCTGTTGACTAGAGACTAGCGGTGGCGTACTGATGTATATAACAAAAAAAATAAGATAATCAATCCCGAGAGAGCAGTCGAGAAATAAAAAATAAAAAAAAATCTATCGAAGAAAGCAATCACTTTGTGGCTTGACATTTTACTTAAAATGAACTCATTTTCTTTGTTTTAAGAACCTTTATTTTATTTAAATTCACGCGCATTATCGACCGGTTTCGGTTGTAAAAAAAATCTTTCGGCATTTAAGAATAACTGTGATAGGTAAAAATACGGAAGTGAAATCGCGGAAATCTGAAAAAAGGGTCACGGGACATAACAGGTCAGATTAATTAATCATGGCGGTGGAGTATCGTTAAAAATGCGTAAAGAAAGAACCATTTAGTACGGTATCACTCCGTGTTATGAAAGGTTATTCATTTTAGAAAGGGAATTAATTAATATTGTTTAGGTTTTAGTTAAGTTTTTACTAAAAATCTTATTCTCTCCGTCAATATTGATGGGCTTACAATTGTAATAATGATATCGTCTATTCATATATCTTCTGATAAGAAAACAATATCTAAATATCTGAATAAGACCTAAATCAATACAATGCTCATGATCTGAAAAATGCTAAAAGAGCGTTAAACTTGTTTATTATATTCCTTTTCAAATCAGCTCAATGAACGCCGTAATCGATCTCGAAAATAAAATAACGATTCAATCTGATATCGTAAACACTTATTTAAAATCACTAAGATGAAAGCTTTCACAGTTCTCAGAGTGCCAGCATTACAAAGTTGCTGGGAAGCTGGAAGCTAGAAGCTAGAAGCTGGTAGTTGGGTCGCTGAGTAGTACCTACATTAAGCTTTCAGTGTAAAAGCTTCTTCTTTACATTCGTCGGGAACTTGATTATGGCCATAAATTATTGCTTTTCAAGTGAAAAATATATTATTGCGAAACTTTCGACAACTACTCTAGCTTTTGAGCTTTTATTACTAAATCACTTAACTTTTTTCATGTCATATCGAAGTTTATCAGAAAATAACTTTT
>JAHDVE020001518.1:0-33375 GCA_022606495.2 Halesus radiatus | reverse complement strand
ATTCTCTGAGTTTGCATAAATTGTGTTTGGGAAATATTAGTGATATAGTTAATTGTTGTATACCTTTGGCTGGACGGTGTTGTGTTTCAATTTTTAAGCCTCCCGCAGGTTGGTTGAGCGAGTGTCGCTTTAGATTTTTGCTAGCTCATTCTATTACAGTAAAGTGCTATTGTCTTTCCAATACTAAACAACAACAAAATAAAAAATATTGGAAATAAATATATATGTTTTTAAAAAAAGGGTTGTACTCGAGAGATTTACTCGTCACCTGCTGCTAGTTTGGTCAATAGATTTTTGAGGTCTGTAGTTTCCTGTTTGGTGAGATAATAAATGGTTTTGTGGATGTTCGACATAAATCTATATTTCACTCGGAATCCCTTTTCGCAATTCGCAATCCCAAAGACCTTCTCGTATATCTTTTGTTCCTGATAGCTTTCCATCGAGACATATTGAGCCACTATATTATTGTAATGCATTAATAATTGGTATTTATTATAAAAATTAATAATTTTACTTCCAATGAAGAGATTCACAGCAGTTTCTCTCTCATAACTCTTTACCGACTTGCCAAGCTCGATGGTGATCTTACCTAAGTAGGTCGAAACCAGCGAGGAGTTTCCAATTTCTTTAGACAGAATAAGCAAGACATTGTTAATTATCAGCGGCTGTGCTGGAAGGTTGAGCCTGAGGGAGGCATAGAAGCGTGGCAGGAACCTGTTTTGCAAGGTGTCACTCGACAACAGGTTCAGGTACTTCGGGAAGGCGCTGTGGAATGATTCGAGATTAGCACTGTTTTTCCTACGCTAGATCTTCAGGCAGTAGTTTAGAAGATACCTGATTATCGGTTCCTACATCGTCTATTTGCCGTCATCGGAGTCCACGAAGAGTCTAGCGAGATTATCAAACTGGGCCAGGATGATGTCGATGACTCGAAAACCTTCTTCGCACTCCTCCTCTTCTTCTTAATCCAGAACTTCCTCGAACATGTTAAATATGATCTGTCGGAAGTCCTGTTTTTTCTGCGGGAACACTGTAACCATCTCCTTGAAGCAGGCGGATAGCTGGGTCTTGCTGGCGAGGTTGTCATAGAATAGCTCCACATAAACCTCAGAAATTGGTCCTACATTGTATCTGGGTTTCGAGAGAACGAGAATTCCAGGCAGGTTTCGCACGAAATTGTTCAAGATAGTGGGATTTTTTGATTGCGACATCTCCATCAGACGTTGCCAGAACTACACGCAGATGGTTTAGTTCCGCAAGATAAACTCTTGCAGTTTTTCATAAACGGGTCCAATCAGACTACTCGCCATAGTCACGGTCTTCTAGTTTTTACAGCCAATCGCATCGATGAATAGTTTTACTACACGAGAGGATTTTTCTTCGGCGCTGAACCTGTCGCATTGCTTTAAGATGGCTTCGAGGGCACATTGCCCCACATCCTCGTTATTATCATAGACAGCCTAGAAGAGCTTTTCCTGTAGGTTTAATTCTATGAATTTAATATCCATGTGGTTGATGAGGATAGGGAAAATCTAACTCAACCAAATTCTGCGAGCCTCTGACTCAGCGTGCATTAGGATACCTTTCAGGATGTCGACCATTGGGCCCTTGACACGCTTACAGTCGTAGCGACATAGCACAGATATTAGTCGTCCTGCGGTAACTTTGCAAACAATAGGCTGACTGGCTTTCCCAAGATCGAGTATGATCTTTTAAATTTAATCAAGGCGAGGAACTGCCCCCTCTGGTTTTCTGTTGGCATTGTTAGTATTGGGGTCGTTGTTAGCCTCGAGGACTGCCTCTATGACTTTGACCCACTTTTCGGAAACCGCCCAATTCCATTGGTTGAGTAGTTTGACAGTGAGAACGAAAATCTTCTATTTCTCCTCGCTGTTCATGACATGATAGTAGTTGTGGGCTATTTCTATAAATGTGTCAGCCGCGGTAAGCTGATTCTACTGGCTCTCGCTTGGGAGTAGCTGGGTGACTGTAGATAAAACTTATTTCCAAGCAGGTCCAAATGATTTGTATGCCTATATATCAGTAAAAAAGAAGTTATTTATTATTTGCACATTAACTATTCATATTTTTAGATAATTTTTATTATTTTAGTAAAAAAAGCAAAATGTTGCTTTCCTAATTAATCAGTATCTGTATTTCTTTGGAAAAAAGTCAAGCAATCTTGAATATATTTTAAAAAAAATACTATGTGCGAATGGTTTATCCATTTATTTTAGCTTTCGCAGCAGTCAATAGAAATATTATAGACGTAAGTATAACTTTTATTATTTGTATTTATTATTATTATTATTTTTTAAGTACATAAGGTTTTTGTAAAGGATGTCCTTTCGTGAGTAAGTACTGAATATTTTTATCGAGAGATCCGAGATCTTCGGTCATAAGTTGTCGGATTTATTAATCGGTCTATTCTGAAAAAGAAATTTCAATATTAAAGAGAAAAAATATTAATCAGTAAGATTAAGAATAAAAAATAAAAATATATATGTTGCCCAGTCTCTACTTAACAACGTCAAACCTAAGACCACTCAAGGAAAGGATGCAGCGTTGAACTACTGTCCACTTCCAATGACACTTGAAGAAATCAAAAGCAAAAAAAGAGACGGAGGGAGAAAAGAGTATGTTGATAGATATAGGTGTGTATTGATTTATAACAGATTGTAAGAAGGAAAAAAAAAAAAGGTACCTTAGTAGATTCAGCATATTCGTTCGTTGGAAAGAAGATGTATGTTGACATTTTTTGACTCTCTTTAAGTTTATCTGAAGATAGATAGCCTACTTATTATACTTTTGGTTTTGTTAATGGTTAATGAAATGAATAAACGTATGTTTTGTTTTTTCTGTTTTTTTTATTATTCCTTTCTTTTATTCTCTGTTTTTTTTTTCTTATTTTCTTATGATAAACTGTTTTTATATTTTTTTATATTTTTTTTTTATTATTTTTCATCATCAAATATCAATGAAATATATATGCATATATCCTCGAAAATAACTTATCGATAAATATCGAAACAATAATTTTAATTAGTTAGATGTTTACTACGAATTATTAACGCACTATTCTCTTTTAATTCTGATTTTATACATTATTATTTTGTTTTGTATTTTCATAACCTTTTTTATTTTTATTTATATACCCCCAGCACAACTATTATTTTTTTATTTAGTTGATATAGGTTTTTTATCATTTTAAAAAATAATACGATGAGGAGAAACAAGGATCTCACCAGCTTTTTATAGATTGGGATTTTGTTTGGGAAATACTCTATTTCTTTTTTTTTTATTTCAAATTACTTATTTGTTATTTACCTATATCCATAAAATAATCTTCTTTCAATATATATATTTCATTTCATTTATATCATACATATAATATATAAGAAATTATCTATAATCATTACTAAATAACAACAGTATCTAATTTAAACTTATTCCCAATTATCAACGAGCATAGCTCGAGTAGTGGTCTCGTTGTTATAATTATATATCTCTTTAAACTTTTATATATTATATACATATCCATCAACAGATATTTCACACAACATTAAATGTTCAAATATTTCCATTTGGTCCTGCTCTTGGCACTCATTTTGGGAGTCGCACCTCAAAGCAAAGAGCCCAAGGCAAGCTGCGTTTCTCTAGGAGGACTCAAAGATATACCCATTTCACTCCAGGAAACAGAAGTATTTAACATGGATGACATCATCAAGGGTTTCAATCTCAAATACTCCCTCTCCAGCGATGCTCCCCAAGACTTTGTGGTGCTAGGAGATAAGTTTAAAATGAAAGGAGAAAAGGTTGTCAACCACACTGGACTCAAGAGCTACCACCTTGACCATTTGGGTAATGATTGGGGAAGCTCTTTCATTAGCTTGACTGAGACCAACTTCACCTCGACCATTAGATGGGGAAAGCTCTCAGCATCGGACGTCGTGCCCGATGTCCAGTATAGTGTAATAGTCGAACAGTAACAAAACGTGGATTGCTTCGACGCGATCAGATACGATTAGGAAGGAATAGCTATTGTTGATTGCGCTCTTAAGTCAGGCTCTGCAGAAAAAGGCTACAGATACAAAAATAGATTTATGTACGTAGACCTCAAAACCCAGACAGTGCTTCCAATTATGGTCGAGAACGAACTCTACGTGCCGTTTCAAAACATCTTCCACCGTCGATTCTACAAATACACTGAGGATGGTTACCACTACCTCATCAGGGTCTATTTTGCAGAAGGTGTTGATGCTCGAAACAGAAACAACACCTACATGGAAATCATGTCTGCCAACAATCCCAGAAAACCATTTGTTTTGAGAGTGATCGATCGATCTTTTCTTGATTTGACAAGACTTTCGATTACGGACTTTCAGGTTTACCTTGGTGATCTATACATTCTGGACTATCACTCAGGGGTGCTTAAATTCGACATCACTCCTTCCCAGCAGATCCTCATCGATGGGCGATATAGGACTGACTCAGGATTCGTCAAGATGGGTGTCTACAGCAGCAATCTCGACAACAAATTCTTACTGGTGTTAGCTAATTCCCACGCCATCTACGAGATTGACTGGAGCAATCAAGTTCGACCAGAGCTTTTGACAAAATATTCTGTTATGGATAACTCCAGAATCAACTCTCTCTGGGTCAACAACTAATATGTTATTGTCCAAGCAGAAGCAAACACCACCAGTGGACACGGATACATGAGTGTCTACAACAGCACTTGGGTCTTCACGAGAAACTCCCGAACTTTCTCCCAGGCTTACGCCATGTTGCCACACGATTCGATCAACACCTATGTAGACTTCAATCGTGAACACTCCTTTGTTATGTCAATTGATTAGGAGTCTATCCAGCTCTGGGGTCTCGACACTCCCAGACTATCCTTGATACCGACCGACCCGAGCCTCCTTAACAAAGAATATTCGTTCACGGTTAAAGCCACATCATTTAATCCAGTCAACAACGACACCCTTAACTGCACCTTTCCCTACAAACTTGTTGTTGTAAAGCCTGACAACTATACGATATGGCCCACAGGAATAGTTCCTTCCGAAGAATACCACGCTAACTACCCTGGAGAACTGTACATTAACTTGCAGCCCTATGCTCTTGGGCCGAACATTACTTGGGGAGTCCACGAACAAGCAGTGGATGGCTAACTTCCTTCCTACTGGATCCTCCAGCAAAACACCACCAATTTGAAATTTGATATACCTCTGTCTCTTGGGAAAATCAGCTACTTATTGCAGGAACAGTATGACTCCATCGAAGAAACTGAAATATTCCTCTATATGCAAGATGCGAACCGCCAATTCTATATTGGAATATGTAAAACTGAAGAATTCAAGATTGATGTAATGTGCACACAGATCTACCTTCGAACTATTGAGGCCCAAATTCTGAACTTAACTGCTAACAGATTCCATTACTATGGGCAAAGGTATCTCCACCTAGCAGCATTCGTAACCAGCCAGAACCCGCGTGCAATTCTGGTATAAAACATAGAACGTGGTGACCGTTTTGCAACCTTGTTAACTGGCGAGGGCTACGAAGGCATCGTTACTGATGTGAAGTTCGGTCAGCATTATCTTTTTGCAGTGTTGAAATATGCCAAAACTATCCTTATCTGGGACATGATCAGGTGCTAAGACTTTGGCAAATGTGAACCTATCTACGAAATCAATGCCGATATGATGTATAAGCTAGGAATCAAATACTTTGCACCCCTCCAGGTGGTTACATCTGATTTCCACCCCTTCGTTCTTTTCATCCAAACCACCGAAAGTGTTATTATTCTTGATATCACTAGAACCGGTCCTCTGCTCTTGGATCGAATTGTTTCAGGAGGCACCAAAGAACCCGGATACTTTGGCTGGAAGATGGCTGTGTCGCAGGATCACCTCGTAATCGTGAACCCTCCAGCTTCCATCGAAGAACACAGTCTGATTTATCTCTCCCAGAAAAAAACCTTCCTCAGCAGATTCTACCCACTTTACAATTATGAGATTCCTGAGAATTTCGATCTAGATTTTTCTGATGCAGGAAACCTCATTTATATCACTGCTAAAGAGAAGCTTAGTGGAAACGCAGTTTTGCTCGTATACAGGGCTGGTCTTCCAACCGTGGCTACCTTTTATGATGTGTACAATATTAGGGGCAAGTTCGAAGATGTCCTGATTGACGCTACAGGCAACTTTGCCGATTATGTGATTATCAGTGCCGGCTCTACCCTTTCAATGTTCAGGCAATACGAAGTTCCGATTTTAGTCTTCTAAGATACGTTCTCAGATTTCTCTTTCAACATCACCTACACCAACGCTATGAACACTGACTACTTTTTCCTATCTAAATCTGCGGTGCGCATTGCCAACTACCCCACTAGCATCAAAATAGTCAACCCCAAACTAAATGATACGAGTTATCTCAACTCTCTCATCGAGTACAAGAACGATAATCGATCTTATGTTATCAACGACCACGATTGGTTCAATGGCACCATTCTTAATTATACCATAAAGTGTCAGGATGAATGCGGTCCTGAAGGCAAGATCAGACTTGTCAACCATGTCAATGTCACAAGAGAAGTTCTTGCAAGCTACGGAATGTCGGATTATGCCTTCACACTCTTTGGAGGAGTCATCCAGCAGACCCAGGGAATCATTAAAATGAGACACAATGGCAGTATTGAGCAATTTATCACGATTCCCAACGTTTTCTTTGGATAAAATTGTTAGCGAGTGGCTGTGGACTTCTTCCATAATGCTTATGTAAGTGCTTGTCAGAGCGGAGACACAGAGGTATACCTTTATCTGACGACCGAAACTGCTGAAAAACCGTTCACAATGGGCCCATTAGTATCGAGTGCTCGATCTATCGCCAATATTCAAGCCTTTGGGGGTCTCTTTACTCTGACTGATGTAGACTAACATCCACACTACCGCGAACGCGAAGGAGGAGTCATTATCTACGCATTGAACACCAAGCTGGACGAACCTTAATTCTTCGACGAACTTGACGTTATCGACTCTAATGACTTCACAAATGCTATTGGTTGGACAGGGGGAAAGGCACATATAGCCAACTCACATCTCGTGTGGACTAATTAGACTAATTTCTATCGATTACTAGTTACAGAGGTCGACAGTGGACTATTTGTTGTTGACTTCTTCTGGAGCCCCCCAAGGCCAGAGATTACTGTTAAGCAAGTCAGCTTTATTAACCTCGCCAAGCTCATGACTGACGCTTCGATTCCCATGCCAAATGCAGGCACTTTCTAATCTGTAACGGTGCTCAACGAGCAATATGATAAAGCACACGGGAACTGGCTTATTGATGTGATTGTCTCCATCAGAAACTTCCACAACCTTCATGTGAGTCTGTTGATCGACTCCTAACACAATGTTCTGGATACAACAATCGTTCATGTGTACTATAGATACAGCTATTATGAGTCAACCAATTATTTGAAATCATTTGATGGGTACTTCGTTACTGCGCAGACTATTCCTCCGATGTTCTCCGGATTTGGCTATAATGAGCAGATCGTCGCAATTTATGACACCAGACCTAATCGAACATAAGGAGTTCCCCAAGATATGATTGGCACCGTGGCTTCGTCTCATATGTTAGGCTCCGTGGCTCTCGCAGACGCTTTTAGAGTGACTTTCGATTTCAACTTCACTATCAGAAGAAATGAGACAGATCCGTTCAGCAATATCGGATTAGTCCTCGTCGATAGCCACGGATATACCATAAGAGAAATAACCATCAGTGAGTCTCTCCACATTATCACTTATCCAGGAATCCACTCTTCCCAAAACGTCGAACTGACCGCGAATAATGACTACTCTCATGTAAAGCTCCCCATCTCAATCCACATCGACAGGATTGGAGAAGCATTGCCATGGTGGGCTATTCTGTTAATTGTACTTGGATCTGTTGCTTTGGCTGGAGGTATCGGGTATGGAATATTCTACTTCTATAAGAAGAAGCAGGCTCAGGAGCCAGAAATCAAAAAGAGTTTGCTCGAAGAAGAAGGAGAGAATGAAGAGGAGAGTGCCGAGAATTCAGCAGGAGAAGGAGCAGTAGAAGGACAGGAAGTGGCCACAGCCCCCGAGGGAGAATAGCAGGTTACGAATGAAAATGCTCCAGAAGTGACTGAGGAGCCTGTTAGCAATGTGGAACACGTAAGTCGTGAGGGAGCAGTTAACGAATCGGTTAATGCGGACGAACAACCAGTCTGATCCTTTTTTATTCGCCAAAATTGTTGAAAAAAGAAATATATAAAATTTTAATGAAAAATAGTTTGGCCTAATCAATAGGCGTCGGTAAAAAAATATCCAAATTTATCGATTATTATTATTAATTATTACAGTTATAATCTTAAAAAAATATTAGTAAAACATTTAGTAATCTATTAAAATAGATATTGAAGATAAAAACAAAATAGTAATAATCAGTTAATTTTCAGAGTCAAATTCCTTGATGATCTCTGAATCTTGGTTACGGCTGCTCTGATACTCGATCTTGGCTTCGATCGTATTATTTCACTCTGGATGATTTCTTCATTTCTGTTACAGTTCTCTTCAGACAAACTTATAGAATTTCTCCGATCCCTTGCCAATTGGGTTCGCATTTTGATCATATCCATGGCCTTGAGAAAACAGATTCTTACTTCTTTCAGTATTTTAACCCAAGCAATAGTATCAGACATCAAAATATTAAATACTTTTCTTCTGGCTGCTTTTAGCTTCGTGGCTTCGTAGTCAATCAGAATAGAATCGTTCGAGCTGGAATGTTTTTTAATCTCGTCAAAGATGGAAGCCGCTAAGTTTCCAAGCCCATCCGTTATGATAATAAAGAATTTCTCGACTTCACCCTTCTGGCTGCTGAGGTAACCATCGAGGGTGGACTCTTAGTAAATTGGGATTTTGTTTTCAAGGATAGCGAGGTCGAGAATTAATGAATTTTTTAGTTCGAATAGTCCGAGATAATTCTGATACTGGAAATCGATGCTATTCTTTAGTTTCCAGTACATGTGCAAAAAGATTTATTCAGAAAGATGATTTTTAACCGCTACATTTTCAACCTCCTGAGTAAGCTGTTTATGTACTTCGATTGCATTGCGATTTGAGACTCTGGTCAGCTTCCTCGAAAGAACATGGTTGGTCGGAGGGGTATCAGTAGCCATAGTCTCGTTCAGTCGAATCCAAACCTTGAGCTGGTCGATCGAATCACACATCTTATCCTGGAGATTGAGCTCTTCCTCCTCAAGTTCAAGCTCTTCTTCGGCTTGCTTTTGAATAATTTGGTAGCAGTTGACTAGTTTATCCTGCTCGAATGCGATATTTTCGCATAACTCATAAATGCCTTCTTTGATTTTGGAATTTTTATACTCCAGGGCCAGAACCAAGGATTGCTTGGGGTGTCTGTCGACTTTTTCTATCTCTTAATTGTACTCGACCATATATTTCTCGACTTCCTTCCAAATTTTATTGAAATAGTTGGACCTTTTCTCTGTTTTGTTGATGTGCATCTTGATTAGTGTCGTTCTTTTGGATATTACTGCCTAAATTCTTTTACTTTTACAAAAAACACACCGATACAGATGATGTTATTAACTGTTTTAGATTTATTGTTTTATACCTGTTCTCTGCTTAAAATCCTATATTATTTGTCTAAAGCCTTAAATTCTACATTCTGATGCTGTATACTGCTATTTATACCTTAAAGTTTCGCTTAAATGTGGGAGGCTTCTGCTTAGATATCTATATTTTCCTATATGTGTTGTGTCAGGGCTCGGGAAGGTCTTATAATATTTAGGCTCAGTTCTGGAAGGTTAGAGTTTGTGTTGTTATTCATCTTCATATTATTTGTATTCTTCGTGTTGATCGCGTTTTGCGTAGACTTTTTAAGCAACACTACTTATGCATCTTTTCGGAGATCGTAAACGCTGATGCTCTTTTGCCTGAGTCCTTCGACTGTGGTTAGAAATTTGGATCGACTATAATTGTTATTTCCTATGATTATTCCTCTGCGATGCTGCTGCGAAGATGTAGGGAATACTGTATCTTATTTGACTTGGAATAGTTTTTTCAATTAAGACTGTTTTCGCCGATTATCATGCTTGAGCTCATCTAACAAATTCACATACTATAGGTAACAACAATAAAAAATAGACATATGCATGTATTTTGTTCGAAGTTTTTTTCCATGTTGAATTTATTGTACTTAAGCCCCCCCTAAACCAAGAGAAGGTAATCCAAGCTTTTTTTGAAAGCTTTACTAAAGATGGTTCATCACTGATCTGACTTTCATTTATCGATTTATTTTCAGTTTCGCTAAGGAAGTACTTGAATTTTTTATCTGCATTTTGGAAAAAATGTATTCGAAAAGAAGTGAATAGTAGGAAAATATGGAATAAATTATGAATAAAAAAGGTTAATATATGAGAGAGACTACATACTGAATAATTAATTAATTAATAAAATAAATAAATAAATAAAATATTTTTAAAAAGAAACAAGTGAAGTCAAAATGCATATATTATATGTATATACATTACTTATTATAGGAATATAATATATATTACTTACAAATAAAATAACTATAAAAAAAGTATTAAATTTAATAATATTGATAAAAAATAAAAATATAAATAAGTTACGTAAAAAATAATAAAAATAAAAATACAACCAAAATTAAAAAAAAAAACAAATAAGTCAATTAAAAAATAATTATGAGTGGAAGGCCAAGATCCTAACATTTTAACTCCACCCACAGCAGTACCTTGTATTCCCAAATGATGATTACAGAAAATGAGAACTTCTACAACAATCTGGACATCGCCAAACGGAGAGCCAAATAACTTCTCCACATGCAAACCGCAAAGCAGTACTAAACAGAGCGTGCCAAATTGTAATGTAACTTTTTGTCTTATTAAAGTGTATCCACCCCATTTCGCTAATTTATATATATATCCTCTGCAGGATGAAGGCTAAGCATATCAAAACCAGATGCAACAATAGTATGGCGGAATTAGACAACCAGTCAGTCACCTCCATTAACAGTATCCGGAACGACCGGAGACTCGAACAGCAGCGCGAAGTGCTTATTAAAAACAGAATTAAATTTGTGACTCTTGAAAAATAACGAAACCTCAAAACAACATAGTTGGCTCGCAGAAAATACTCCAAGATAATCTCGCAAAGAACCGAAAACCTCCTCATGAAGAGCGTCATCTAAAAGGATAGAAGCGTCATCGAAAGGGAAAATGCATCATATGTGGAAGACATGAAAAACAGATCCAACGCCGAAAGGGTGCAGCGGGAGTATAACATCCATAACTGGAAGAACAACTACAGGACGACTGCCTTGTTCGTCAAGGAGGCTAGTCGCGAAAACAACAAATTAATAGGCGATGCTCGGAGCAGCTCGTATTCTTTGAATAAGAGCAAAGCCAACTCCGTCAAAGAGATGGAGAAGAAACAGCTGCAGAAGAAGGAAACTCAAAATTACGGGAAGAAGACAGAGGCCACCAAAAACCATAAACTAAAAATCAATGAAGAATTGGCGAAAAAGGCTTAATACCTTGTAACAAACCATCACTTTATTCATCATCAATGTTATAAATAATATATGTTTTATTAATCTATCGCTACTTAATTAGAAAAAAAATGAAAAACTCTTTCAACAGCTCAAAAACTCTTCAGAAGCAGTTCGCGAGGTGAGTCTGAGAGCCCAGCAATAGATTGAAAGGCTTGAAGGAATAATCCACCCGACCTCTAGAATTACCCCTAGGCGAGCGATCACTACACGAAGGAGTCCCGCGAGCGTATTTATCACAAAATACAACTGAAGTACTTAATAATTGGATGATGATTGGTTGACACAAAAATTATGATTAAATTAAACATCTTTTTTGTATTAAAAATAAAAAACAGCGACATTTAATCCATTGTCCTAACTAATAGCTTTACGATAAATCAATAAAAGTTTAGGATATAACTCTTTTTTTACTATTAAATATAAAGTTACTGACTATTATTGAATAAGATTTTATATAAATTCGCAGAAATATATATCGCTATTTCGCCTTTTGATAATTTTAGAACGTGTTTCAGAATAATATTTTGTATTAATATTAATTTTCTTTAATAATGACAGACATAATTAATCCTCGTCCAGTTTCCGAACAAAGGCTGTTTTCGAAAGCCAAACACGATAAATACAACACCAAATGTGTGTGTGAAGTGTGCACTTGTGGTAGACCTACTTATCAAATATATGAATCTAATCACGCAATCTCCGCACTTTTAACCTAACAATTCAATTAATATTATATATTCGTAGGACTCCATAAATGCCCCAAAACACTTCTGGCAAGACCAAAATTAGAAACGTAAACAACCAACCAGGCCTTCTTTCACGAACACCAAATCGAAAGAAAACCCCAATTCTAACCCGTCAAGGTAGTGCAAGGCAAGTACGACCCCGATGTAATGCAGAGCAGTTACAAAACTCAGTTCACGAATCTTCCTGCCATCGGAAACACTGGCAATAATAACAATAATGTAGGCGGAAAGACAAACACAACTGCCAATTTTAACCCTCTCATGAGTGACAAGTATAAAGGAAATTCCAAGATACCATTCTATGGAGAAACATCATACAATGCTGCCTACGTCAAAAATTAAGTATTTTCTATATTATATGCATGGATGAAAATATTTATGGAAATATAATTCTTTTTATGTAACTTTTAGGTGAGTGTTCCAGTACAATCCACTTTTACTTACAAGCCCAATCCAGCAAAGTTCGAAGGCACCACTGCCTATCGAGACACTTATAAAGGTGCACAGAGAGCGGAGGATGCGAACAGTGCCAGAAATAACAACCATATGGGAATGGCTGGTGTGACTAGCGCCCTTAAAAACGATGGCAACAATTTTAGCGCCAACCCTATTTTGGCTCGGAAAAACATACCGTTCGAAGGGAGTTCTTCTTATAAAGATCAGTATCAAAAATATGATGTTAAACCTGTGAAACAAGCAGAACTTAAATATGAATACAAACCAACGAAGCTCGAAGGGGGGAGCAGCTACAAAGAGTTCTTTCCGAAGCATTAGGTGCACAACTATGTGAAAGATGCTTGTCCAGTCCTTGAAATGCCCAAAGTCCCGAGAGAAGCTTCTCCTGGCAAAAACCATCTGAATTATGTCGCTGAAAAACACATCTGGGAATGATTCTATCATTATTTACTAGAAAGAACATATAAGATTATAATTAAAATGTTCAAACTTATTCATAAAATATTTTTAGATAAGAGAATATTAAGATAAATATTTTGTGTGTCCATAAAAACAATGAATCCTGTTTTTGATATATCTATTTAAAAATAAAAACGGATATAGATCACTTGTGAACGAACTTCCGAATGGCTAAAAATTTATCGACTAATTCATCCGTGATGCCCTTTCTTTTGATTTGGTGGTCAGCGACAAATTTCTGTAGTACCCCAATCAAAATCTTCTTAATTTCTCCAGTCATCATCTTGCCTGATCCATATTCTTCAGCGACCCTCTTCAGTTCGTTGTCGTCCTCCATGAAGAATCTCAGGTAGTTGTAAGGGATATCGACCTACAGATTTGCGCCATTCTTCTCATGTTCCTCTTTGGTAGCTCCTCCTCCGCTGAAGGCGTGCCTCTTGATCTTGTTCTCAATCTCTTTGGGTGTGTCAGTCATGAATATTCCGGTGGTTGGGGTCGATGCCGACATTTTGGTTCCGAATCCTTGCAACGAGGGGAAGAATCTATTATTTTTTATAACAATATTATTTTTATTGAAATGAAATTGAATGCTTTTTTTTTGTACTTCGAGTAGAATCCAGCAGGCTTTGGGGCCTTAAGTTTGTTGCATACATCTCTTGTCATTCTAAAATAAGGGTCTTGGTCTATGCCGCAAGGAATCAGACAAGGGATATTCTTGTTGCCAAACATGTGGGGAAAGCTGGAGGACAGGCACGGGGCAGCTTGTATGGCTGGATAGGCCACCTTGCCAGAGTTATCAGAAAAGTTAACTCCAAAAATACCCTTCAAGTTAGACAGGTTGATGTTTTTCTGAAGTCGGCAAACATTGGGGTACATATGTCCGATGTATTTTGTGTCAATGAATATGAATGTCTTTTCGGGGTCGAAATCCAGAGCGAGAATATCCTTGATGTTTTCATATGCCAGTCGAGTGAACTCTTCGATGTCGCCTCCTTCCTTATGGAAATATTTCTCGTCATCACTAATCATTATCACCAATGGTACGCCAAAAGCCTCTTGAAGATACTTGTTGAAAATGAAGGGCAGCATGTGGCCGAGGTGCAGCGCTTCGGAGGAAGGGCCGCGTCCAGTGTACAAGTAAAACGGAGGTAAGCCAGAATCGGGTCTAAGAGGCAATTTAAGATATTATCAACAATTATTGTTTACTTATGTTTTTCCACACAATCAAGAATAAAGTCAAAGTCTCGATGAGAGAAGAATATATCTCTGGTAATGAACCAGTGGGGTTTTTTGCCTGTCAATTTCTCGATTCTTTAGTTAAATGGATGAAAATTTACTAATGGTATGTAATTTATGGGTGAAATACCTCGCAATGTGGGCTTATGTGATTAGGAAGCATCCAAAGTTTTTAACCAAGTGATTGTAATCAATTTCTTTTCCTGTTTAGTTTTCGATTAGGTAGGGGTTGACCACAACCCCCTCTTGTTTGTCCTACGTTGCTTTTCCTTGGGAATCCTCAGTAATTTCCTCTGCCTGAGGCTTTTCAGACTTATCGGGTTCCATTTGATTAATAATAATAGTACTAATAATAATAATAATTATAATTATTATTTTTTACAGATATGTTTGATAAAACCGTAGTAATGGTCCTATTTATTCAATTAAAATTTAATTAATGAGTTAAAATATTTCTTTTATAACAAATGTATAGATAGATATAGATATTAGAATAATTTTTAAAGAAATGTGGCAAAATTGTATAACCCATCTAATATCCCAGAATGGTGTCTCCTCACTTTAGAATAAAAATTTTTCGATATTTTTTTATAAAGTCACTAATTACTAACTTCTGTCACTTTGTTTGAAGTCCATTTCTCTGATTGTTATTAACTACTAACAGTCTTTGATGAAAATAGGCTAGCAGACTTTGTAGTCTAATTAATTTAAGGTAGCCAAATGTTGTATATTTTTTTTATATATTTGCTAATTTATTTAAATGAGTCAAGACTTATTATAAGTATACAAAGTTTTAAGCAGCAACAATTACTGGAAAGAATTTCTCGTTTTTAAAAAGTGAAACTGTTTCCATATGACTTACATTAAAATATATTAATCGTATAATAAAAATTATAATCAATAACATAACTATATTTTGGAACAAAAGTAAATCCATTTCATATAAATAATCAAAATGATCAAGATAGATAACTTTTCGGTTGAGAATCCCTAAAAAAGATAAGCTGAATTCGACTCTGTTCAGGATGGTTGTTTCTTGTACCGCTGGCTTCATCTCCACGCCTTCATCCAGATGGGTCGGTCGATTCTGCGTCCCTTAGCAAGTAAATTACCTACTCATCAATTATTAAAAAAATATTAATTTTGCAACGAACAACATTATTAAATAATAATAATACAAAAAATGACAACAGTAATTAATAATGTTGACAAGAAAAATACACTTAGCTACTATTAATCTTTATTGCTTCAACATCGTATCATTTCAAATGCTTGTCTTTTACTCTTGATTGAGAAAAGCATAATGAGGCAATCATAATTTTTTATTTGAGCAGTAGAAAACGAATATTCTTTCAAATAATACATTAGTTTACTCTTTTTGAGATTATTATTTCTTATTTATTTATTTTTTTTTTTTTGTTTGTATTTTTTCTAAAATTCTTATTTCTTTACACTCTTCCCTTCTAGAAAACGATATTTTCAATGCATCTGAACAATTTTTCCCGGAAACAAACTCCAAATTATTCAATTAACAACGGGAAGCCAACCCAGTAAAAAAATACCATAATAAATAAACTCATTATTTTTTTTATATTTGTTTTAGTATGAACTTTTTTTATATCCATTTTGGTTTTTATCGTAAATTTTTTTTAGGAAATTTCACTTGTCAATGTATTCTTCAGAAAAATAATCCTTAAATAGTTTGTGTGGGCTGGAGTCCTGAGTATGATAGGAGCTGGACTAGCTTTCGCAGGCCCCTTGGTCATCAAGCAGATCATGGCCTTCTTAAACAACAAAAATGCTACCTTGACTGATCAGACGACAGCCTACAACTTTGCAGGCCTATGGGTTGCCTTGTTCTTGCTGAGAATATTCTTCAACTAATATGCTGACCGAATGTTCTTTTTTATAGCTCTGAAAACAGAGCAGATTTTGACTGTCGAAATTTTGGAGAAGATTGCCAATCTTTCCCCATCCTATAAGAAACATTTGGAGAAAGGAGAGCTGATAAATCACTTGTCGACTGATGTCAAGTTTGTTTTCGCTTTTCTGAAATCAAGCGCAGTTCTATTCTCTGCACCAACCACACTCATAACGGTGCAGATTTTCCTGTTCCTAGAGGTTGGAGTGTTCGGGTTTGTGCTCATCGGAGTGCTATTTATCGGAGCCCTAATCCAGATTTACCTGGATTGGAAGATGTCCACGACTCGATCGAAGAAGTTGAAGATTCTGGGACGGCGTATCAACAGTAATATGGAAATGTTTTCCAGCATCCGTTCCATAAAGATGCTCGGCTGGGACGACCTCATAGTAGATAAAAATGCCAAATACCGCGAAAAAGAAAACAAGCAGAACAAAAGATATTTCATATATTCCAATATCTTCGACTTGATCATCAATCTCATCCCAACAATTGTGGTCTTTCTCATATTCGTGTTACAGCTCGTGGTCAACGGAGCCAGCAAATTCGACACTGCTCAGGTTTATGTCATTCTCTCCTTCGTTGGCATGACATATTCCCCTATAAAGTCGCTGCTGAATTGCATCATTAATGCACTCGATGGAGTGGCAGCTTTTAGAAGATTAGACCATCTCTTTCAGGCTGATGAGATTGACGAGGTTAACGATTTACTTGATCCAAATATGCAGCCTGGATGTCTATAAATACATGATCTAGTCGCTACCTGGACTTCAGAAAAGGCGACTAAACATTTTCATAATAAGGCGACCATTGAGTAGAATGAGGAAGGATCAGAAGCGGGACTAAAGCATGAAAAAGTGGAGGTAGCTGGAAGTGGCGATCAGATTGTACATCCGGAACAACCTCCTACAATGTTGAAAAAAGAGAGTTCCCAATCGGAATTTGTATTTAAGATTAACAAATTAAGTGTGAAGAAAGGGGACCGAATCATACTGCTAAGCGAGCCAAAGGGAGGAAAATCGACCTTCCTTCATTCCATTATGGGCAACCTCAACGTGCTATCGGGAAAGCTACTTTATGCAGGAAAGGTTGGTTATCTTCCGCAAAAGTTATGGTTCCGAAAAGCCTCCATCAAAGACAATATCCTTTTTGGAAAACCTTAAGATAAAAAACTATTGAAAAAAGTCTACGAGCAGGCAAACCTACTCCAAGATTTAAGACTGTTTTCCAAAGGCGACCAGACCATTATCAAGGAGACAGCCAACATGAGCGAAGGTCAAAAACGTAAAATTGCTCTCGCAAGGGTTTTATACACCCAGCCAGACATACTGCTCCTTGATAACATGTTCGGGTCAATGGATCAAGAAACCATACAAACTGTCTATAAAACTTTTAAATAGAAGTTATCTGACAAAACAATACTTATCACAGCCCAATACACCAACTTCATTGGAGACGACGACAAAGTTATGCTCTTTGCGGACGGAGAAAAAGTAGATTACAACACTTTTGGCGAGCTAAAGAAGCAAAAAGGCTCTGTCATCCAGAAGATTGTCGAATTCTAGACAGTGGATGAGACCGATCTAGTTTTTATAGCAGAACAAAAAGCAATTCAGGAAAAGCAAGAACTAGATAGGATCAAAAGATTAGCGACGAGGAAAAGAAAAATTATTTTCTTGATTAAACATTTGAATATGCTTTTAAAGATCAAGCCAGCAGCACAGATTATCTAAGAAGCCATGAAGGCTAGCAAAGCCACAGCAGCATCGGCTGCGTAAGTGAAAAGAATAGACGGAGTTCCTATTACTTTCTATAATAAATTTCTCCAGTCAGCACCGCTTGTGGGAATCATCTCTATATGTAAAACCCCACTAAATTTAAATATTTTAATCTATTTTTTATATATAGTCTTAATATCTGTGTTAATTCAAGCGACTAAGGTTTTCTCGGACTGGTGGATTGGGTCACTGAAAACTCTGCCTTGGACGTTAAGTGACTTAAACAAACTCGTTGTATATATCGGCCTGACAGTTGGTTTTGGGCTATTTTTCGCCATTGGAGGATTCCTGACTCCGTATCTCTCAGTTCTGTCAACAGAGTTTATTTCTAGTAAGATAAGTAAGTCTCTCTCCACCACATCGTTAACATGGTTTGATTCTCAAAGTTCGATCAAAGTAGCAGCCAAATTAAATAGAGTAAAAAAAAATTAAATATAAAAAGCCCTGTATGTCTCAATATTTTTTGTATTACTATTTATAGGATAATGAAGAAATATTCGTAATCAATAACACCTTCCAGAATGTTTTTAGAAATATTCTTATGTTCATTGCCAGTCTCATATTGGTTGGCTATAATTCACCAACATTCTTTGCTTTGGGAGGAGTTGTACTGATCTTAAATATCACCGTTTGCTTCATCTTTATGAGAACAGAGCGCGAAATGGTCCAGTTTCAAGCAGAATACAACGACGCACTGAACGCCACTTACCAATAGACCATAAATGGAATTGAAGTACTAAGAGCGTATGGGATGGTTGGAGTTGTTACAAAAAAAGTTTATACTGATTGCTACAAATTATCTGCCTATAAAATCAGCTACAAATTCATTTATCATGGCATGTCAATTCTTTGTGAGTTGAGCTCCCTCCTAATCATTGCGGGAGCTGCATTCTTTGCGGTTTCAAGTAGATTTTCAGCCGCAAAATAGAATCTTGCGCTGATTGGCACATCGATTTCTTTTGCCAACAAAATAACAGGCATAATGACAAGTGTGCTTAAAGACATTGTCAATTTATAAATTGCCATCAAGGGCGCGGTCAAAGGGGCTTATGATACAATTGATAAAAACCAATAATAAGGCTATGACCTTCCTCTTCCTCCCGCAGGCTGGCCAGCCGATGGGTCTATAAAGTTTAATAGTGTTTCGTTAAAGTACTAAGGATTTGAACAGCCCGTTCTGAATTCAGTTTCATGCGAGATACAGTCCGGTAAGAATGTGGTGGTGTGTGGCACCGAAGGCAGTGGAAAGGGGTCACTACTGGCGGCTTTGACTAAGTTATTGATCCCGGCACCAAACATTGATGGAAAAATAGGAGAGGTTCTTATTGGAGGTGTAAATCTTCAGAACATCGGCAGAAAATGTAGTTTAAATCGATAATCATTCTAAAAACAATATAACTTGAATAATGTGTCTTATTTTATTTATTAGATGTGGCTGAACATGTAATGCTGTTAGATTCCGTTCCTTTCATCTTTACAGGAACAATTAGGGAGAATATCGATCCATTTAACAAATACGAGGACAGTACAATAGTTAATGTTCTCAAGCAAACTGAACTTTGGGACTAAATTACACCGAAAGCTGAAGATCTCCAAATCGATGAGGTTCGGGCGAAATTAAACTTCTTGCTTATTGACGCAGGCGCAGATTTTAGTCTGGGGCTTCAACAAAAAATCAATGCTGCAAGAGCCCTATTAAGAAAGCCAAAAGTCCTTCTTTGTGACTCTGCAACTTCGTCTCTTGATTAGATAGCAGAAGAACATATTTAAAGGACACTCAGAAATGAGCTCCCCAATGTATCGATCAATTCATTCATTCATTTATTCAATTCAATGTTTATCTATGATTATTCTAATATTCTATAGTCAACCTTGTTAGCGATCACTCAGCAAATAGATTCCACCGTGGAATCTGACTCGGTGGTGTTCCTTAAGAACGGTATGGTGAAATAAGAGGGAAATCCTGTGGAACTGCTTCTAAAGTCAACCACACATATGGCAAGAATGATAAAGAATGCGAATCCTGATGGATACAATAAAATGGTGGCGAAATACAGAAAGAAAACCTCAAATGATCATAATACTGGCGGAGCAGACAAGAGCTCCTTAAAATTACCAACCTTAAAAGTGTAGGGACATTAAAATAACAAAAAGTGAATAAATGAGTATTTTTATTTTTTTAAAAAAACATTCTTATACCAAAATAAATATCATTTAACAAATTAACATTTTTAAAGTATAACATATTCTATAAAAAATTAGCACCCAATATTGATATCTCTTTGTTATTTGATATTTTTAATATAAAAAAAAAGTAGAAAAAATATTTCAATTCACTTGAAATTTTTTAGTAAGCTGGAAAAATCATCAAACGTTATCTTTTTATCGTTGTTGTAATCGAACAACGAAAAACACTCCATCAGCTCATTCTCATTCAAACTGGGGTCAATCTTTAGAATGAATTTACTGAACATCTCGAGGGTCATCTCGTGATCTTTGCTTCTAGAATAGCTCTTGTAGACTGTCTAGACGTCCAACTTGTGAACTTCAATCTTGGATTTCACTTTTGCAACCACCCCTCTGACCTTGCTGCTGGTTGGTTTCGCCCTTGGCAAATGTTCTGCAGACTTCGAGTGGCCCAGACCGGCTGAAGTCGCCAACAAAGGCTTTGGTGGCTATTTGCTTTATCCCAAAGAGGTGAGTTTCCGTTTGTAGGACTTGAGCCTGATTCCGTTTTCGGAGAGGCTTTTTTTGAACTTTTCGAAGCTGATCGTACCATCCTTGTTAATGTCGAAACGATTGCACAGGAAGTCAAATTATTATTCTGCGAAGTTGAAGCATTCCACTTTTTTCAGCAAATCTCGAAATTATTACTTTCTTTGTTATATATGTACCATGTAATGAAATATATTGTATTTATACAAAAGGAAATTTTAATCCATATAAATATGCATAACTTAGGACATATAATTTATTGTTACTTAAGTCTGCTGTCCATGTTCAATTTCATGGTTTAAAAGATATTTTCGAAGTCCAAGTTCATCGTATGTACTGCCATGCGCATCTCCGCCAATATCTCCTTGGTTTGTCGCTCCATCTTGTCGAATTTCAGCAGGAATGATTTGAAGGCCCCAGAGAACCACGGGTGGCTGTAGACGTCCACCCAACTATATCGGTCTTTCTCATAAATTTTCAAGCACCCTCGGATAAAGCTTTGGGCATCGGGGCTGAGAGGAGGGTCATTTGGGAAGATAAGTGGCTGCTTCACAATTAAATTTGCCAAGGCAAACTCGGATTCCGCGATCCAGGGCAAGGAGCCGAAAAGCATTTCGTAAGTGACGACCCCTAATGCCCAAATATCGCACTTTGACGTGTACTTATCCTGTCGAAGTAACTGCAAAGACATATAGAGGGGCGTTCCGACCAGTGTTTTATTAAGTTGGCTGCGAGACAGAACCGTTTTGGAGTAACCAAAATCAGCTATTTTGGCTTTGCCATTGCTCAGCAAAATATTCTATGGTTTTACGTCTCTAAACAAATGCAGAAATGAAGGTAAATAAAAGATGGGAACGTACCGATGAATGACTCCGTTGCTAATCAGCTCGATAAATCCGTTGAGGATATCTTTCAGGAGCGTACTGACGTCTTTTTCTGGAATCTGATTATGCTTATTGATTAGATGCCTCAAATCTCCGCCGTTGCAGTATTCTTGGACAATATAAAAGTTGTTGTTGGTTTCTGACACGTTGATAAACTCAACTATATACTCGCTGTGGAGTTTGCGCATGATATGAATTTCTGTGATGTATGCGTCACGGAAGTCTTCCCCGTTCATCATGAGCTTGTTGATGACTTTGATGGCGACAGGTTGGTTATTTATCTAGTTGACTCCCTTGTAGACTGTACCGCATGCTCCTTTTCCGAGCACATCTTCGAGGTTATATCTAAAATTATCGATTTTTTTAACTTTGTTCAGCATATTAAGTTTTACAATTTCTAGTGTTTTATATAAAATAAATATTTTTTAAATAAAGTTACAATTACTACTAATGGAATCAAATGTTAATTTAGTTGGTATCTTTTGAAATGAAAATACAATTGATACAAATCTAGATGAATGATAACCAACTTCTTAGTTGTAATACGATTATAGCCGATACCTCCATTTTCTATCCAAATCCTTTAACTCCCTCAATTAATCCATATTGCTAATATCGAATACTTTATAGAAAAAATAGAAAGACAGAGGGAACTTTATTCGGCCAATTATTCTGCACGACTGCTGGTATCTCAATTTTTAAAATATTTAGGGATTGAGTTTAAGAATAATATACTTAAAATTTTAAATACCAAATTTAGATATATATATATAATCTTTAATTAATAATTCATAACTAATACACCCAAATGATTCGTCAGTGCCTATCAATAATTATAGCGATGTGTATCGCTGTTCGTTGTTAGCGAATAACCAAAATGTTCCATATTACCAGAAGTCAAGCCGGAGAGTGTAACACCACCAACAATATCCCTATTAACATACCATTTATTCCATTATTTACTCAATATTTAAAGAATAATAATTACATGTGGGAACCCTTCTCATAGTTGGTGATACCACCCACGACGAGCTCCATACAGATCTCGAGCCCACACATGAGTATCTTATTGAAAACGACCAAGTCAACATGGAAACTAAATTAACCTTTAAAGGAGCTAATCAAACCTTCACCCAGATCTACAAGTTGTCCCAATATAACCACTTTCTCTTATAATTGCATTGAATCACAATACAGAACAACCGATAATACCATCCTAAATTTATTTGCTATATACAATTATAGGGAAACTGATCGCAAAAACAAGAAATAGGTGATCAATGTGATTTTAAATAATAACTTTGAGGTCATTGCCATCAACTACTACAGAGAGCCACTGATGAAGAAGGAGACACAAACAGTTGTTGTCGTAACCTTCAAGAATAGTTTGGCCAAATAGTTCGTTCTGACATACGCGCCCCCTAAAGGGACGCAGCCTGGACAAGCTGCTCCTGAGGAAGAAACCTTCTTCTCCAAATATGTAATTTATTGTGTTCATAAAAAATATCTTATATTCATGTAGAAATATTATATTTTGGGTTTCGGAGCTCTCGTCTACATCATGAGCAACCTGGACCCTGAAAAAATGAACGAGGGGCTAAGACAAGCACAATAGACACGCCCAACGCGTTGAACTAAACAATAAATATTTTTATGGATTGCCAACAATTTCATTTTTTTAATATGTATATATTTTCGGGTAAAAACATCTATAAACTTTCAGATTGTATAAGCTTTCTGTAATATAATTAGTAATTTAAGTAATTCTGAAATAATGGACCACTAGATAACTGTATTTTTGCATCTCGAGCGTCTATTGCGCATACAAATAATAATCAACCCCTAATCTCCAGTCTCTTCACTTGCCCCACAGTACCCGAATCGAGATTTCTATTTCGACGGGGAACTTATGAACCTAAGCCGATCTTTCTCAGACCACGGCATTATTAGGGGCAATCAACATATTCACACATTTGATCAGACCAGGAATATGTACATTATAAAAATTTATGTCAAATTTATGGATGAGCCTGCTGAAGAGTATGATGTGCCACACATCTGGACATTTTCTCGAATAGCCAAGGCTGTCTCGATAAAAAGGGGAGAAGACTTCAAGTCCTATGCCTTCATTTTTGCAGGGAGGCAACTGGACATGGCTACAAGCGTCATCGACGAAAGCGGTATGCAGACCGGAACAACCATCCATGCTGTAAATAGACGGAGAGTACCTGGTGGTTGAATTTATGAAATGCTTTTGATATAATGTATTTGTATTATTTGTTTTTGCAGATAGTTTTGCTATGTTATATTACATAAAACATCCTAATTTTAACCTAATAATTAAATAATATTAGTAATAAATGCGAGTAATTCCGTTGCGAAAATTAGCTAGGCCGATATAATTGGAATAATTCGTGAATTAAACAGACAAACAACACTTTCATCATCGTAGAACAGAAGCAATCACAATTCAATCTCAACACTTATTGATTTCCTCTTGTGGCTGGTTTGTAGTATTGGGCACTATCATCATCGTATTGGGAAGTTATGCACTTAATCTTTTCATGAGAAAGAATTTTTATCTGTAAGAAATCAACTTAGTATACACTTACCAGCATTCTGCCTCGCATGTTGCTACCATCATATAAAATGGTATCTCTATAATCTGTCGATCTACTACTGCTATGGCTATTATTATCATTTTGTATCTACTGGCCAGGAGAAAGATAGGTATTTTAGTCTACATAACTTTGTTTATGGGAGGCAACTTCATAGTTGAACTTTCCCAGATAGTTTTCGCAGAACCTCGACCCTTCTGGTACAAACACATCAAATTACTCGAGTGGAGCTGTCCAGATGACTATGGCAATCCCAGCGATCAAACAGTAACAGCATTTCTGCTTTACGAACCCTTGCTCGTTGATCTAATTTGGAGAAGAGCGAGTTCAGCTTTCAACTTGCTCCTCTCGTTGACCCTAGCTGTGCTAGTGCCCTTGTCAAAGATGTACTTAGGCTCAAACAATGCAAACCAAGTCCTGCTGGGAATTCTCATCGGTCTAGCTTATATTGTACTTTATAGGTATTTACTCCAACAGAGAATATATAGAATGTACGAGGCTTTGATGGTAGACAAATCTACTATATGGATGTATTTTATCATCGCCATTAATCTATTGTGTTTTCTGACCCCATTGATACTGTACGAGATTTATCTATCTCATCCTATTTAGTAAGTATTTTTGAATAACCTGATCTACCAATGTCCAAAGACAAGAAATACTACTCCAACCAAAATTTTATCCAACAACCTTATCGACTGCACTCCTGTTCAGATGCTGTTCGGAATACTCTTTGGAGTCTATTTCTCCAAAAAGAACCAGTATCGGTATATTTACGGACAATGGACTTACAAGACTTCGGGGTTTCGAGGCGTACTCACTAGGATCTTGGTCTAAGCAATACCAACAATGATTTTCACAATAATTACCTGTGTTGTGTTACCCATGTATATCGTCAATGACTATCTTAAGTATCTGTGTTTCACGGTCGGCTTGTGGTTTGGTGGTTTTATACTGGCATTCTGCCCGGCTATATTACTGTCTCGATTCCGCGTCTGTGACAATAATAAGCAGACAGATGGAGTGGTCTACAAAATATACGACCAGATCTGCTGCTGATTTTTTCTTATTTATTGGTTTTATGTAATATTTTAAACCCTATTGTTTAAATTTCATATTCAACCATTCTGTCGTGTTTCATTTAAAAAAATATCTATACTCTCATATTTGATTCTCTATTTAAATAATAGTTATTTTTTTCTATCTCTCCTTCATACTAAGTAAAAAATGCAATAATATTTGTTGAGTTCCAAAGGTTTTCCTCACTGATGTCGAGTAGGCTGATTCGAATAGTAAACTTCAATCTCTCTTTTTCTTTTGGCCAGCTTTTTCAATATTCGCTGGGAATTATTAACCCAGTTCTCTGTCACATCGATCATTTTGGGAATCTGGTACGTAGGTTCGCTGTATTTGTCGAGCATTTCTTCCATATCCTTGAGGCTTTTGAAGAACTGTTACAGGTCTTTTTCAGTCAGCTGGATGGACTCGCTTCTCTCCATAAGTATCTAAATAAAAATGTATTTGTGTATTTTTTTATTATAGTATATAATATTACAACTATTTGAGGGTATGTATTTTCATAATTTTTAACAAAATAATCATACAACTAAATACTCTTTTTATTAGATTTTCAATACAAATAAAAACGATAAGAAGTTTATATTATTTAAATAAACAGAAGTTCGTGTAATAAAGTATATAAAGATAGTGTATGGTCGTTGTTTTTTAATCAATGTATTATTAATCTCTCATCAGATTCTTCTCTGCTCATCTTCCTCGAGAGTCTGCTGTAATTTACTCAGAACACAAGGATGAATCTCTTCGATATGCTTCAAAAACGCATTAACATTCTTCATGACTGTATAGTTCGTCTTCGGCCTGACTATTTTAACCACCAATTCAAAATCTCCCAATTTCATGCCTGGAGGCTTGCCTGCCTCGAATATTGGCAATATCATTTTCTCCTGCATTATCGATGGTTCGAACTCACTGAGTCCAATGATGTGACCAATAGCATCCCCGAACAAAATCCTCACACTTCGCTACTTAAATATTTAATAATCGAGAGGGGAGCACACTTCATAGATGACTTGTCTTGGGAGGGCGAGTTAACTATTTTAGAAACGAAGCACCACGTCTTGGTTGAAAGCTTCAATATGGATTCGCAATGAGGCGTGGATAGGTTTATACCCCCAGATAAGCTTGCAAATCTTGATTTATACTTTTATGAACGGAAGCTCGTCGGAATGTCCAACCTTCACTATCTGGGGTTTAGTGATCATTTTTGTTTTGGCTGTTAGAAATAATATTGAAATAAATATTTTTTTTACTGCATGATATTGAAAATAATTTGGTAGGAAATTTATATTTTTTTGTTGAGAATGCATAATGAAAATGTATATAGTATCTATCAAATATTTGATTATAAATCTTAAATAATATCTCTATCGAGATTTTTTACACCACCAATATAGACTTTCCTTCCACTCAGAATGATTCTATTCACATCGGAAACGAAAGAAACTAGCTATTTGTTTGAGATTGTAGATGCCTACTTTTTCCTAGATATTTACTGGAATGTTTGGGGACTTTATTCGACCTATTCACATTTTAAACCAAATAAATAAGCTTTACAACAATAATACATATTTTTCCAGATAGTATCTTATCAAATTATTCGATTACAAATTATTGGAGATTAATTTACATCATATCCCCCATTTTTATATTGTGTCATGAATCAAATATTATACAATTCAAGAAAGGAGTGTTGTGATAGTTTGTTGAAATTAACAAATAAATAATTAAAAATATAGTAGATTGTTGCTATCTTTTTTTTATCATTCTTTCGTCATCCCTTCGAGTAAATATTAGACTCAATTTTTTACTTCTGATGATCAAAATAGCCAAAAAATATCATCAAAATATTTAGCAGTTCCTTTTGCATGTTGATTATTTTCTTACGAGCTTTTATTTTCTCGAAATTGACAAATTGAAATCACTCACCAATTTCGGCTCTATTCTTATCGGATGTCTGGGTAACCAGTGTTCTGAGTCAATAGTAATATTACTTTCTTCCAACTTACTCCTCATAAGTTCGGTCAAAACCGATTTTTTCGGGGATAGTTGGGCGTCATGCAGTTCGCTTTTCTAGAACGTCATACATTGGGCTGACGAGCTACTGTGTACGATCTCCAATAAACGAGTCGTCGTGTCTTTGGCTTCTCGCAGCAATATAGTAAAACACAACCCAATAAGAAGTAGAGGATCACATGAACATTTATGCGAATCATCAATGTTTGGCGGATTGACCCCGTGAGTATCCGAAGCATTGGATCCTTAAAATATGTATTCCTCGGCTAAGAGTATCCCCTCCTTGTTCAGATACTACTCGAGAGTCGATGTCAAACGGGGTAGACATTTAAGGCCGATGTTGGCCACACAAAATTCACGCATTCCATATTGCATTTCTCCTTAACGCACCGAGTCGATATAAAGGATGAGCTTTTCATGCAGTTGGTTAAGTTTTAGTTGCACGGACTTTACGCTTAGCATTTCTCTTTTGATTAAGTATTAGATTGGTTCGTCAGACACCATTTGCTTTATTGACAGTATAAGAGTAGATTGATGTTCAGAAAAATTAGTCTCAAAAACGGAAGTCAAATCTGGGAATTTTTCCACTCTTTCTTTGAGAGTTTTTTGAAGTTTGGTATCCAGAAGGCACTCTCCGAGAAATGTGGTAAAAGTAATCTGGTCGAGAGCATTTGCTATTTCCTATTGATATTTAAAAGAGTTGAAATAGAGTTTTTAAATAACGAAGGAAGAATGATTACCTTTAGGGATGCGGTGAATATTGAAAAAGTAGAAGAATAAGTGGATTGCGTTTTGGATTAAAGGTGTAATTGGCGAGAAAACCTCTTGAGTTTGTCAATTGAATCAATGAATGAAGGTATTTCAGAGCTCATTTTGGAGTGTTATCTGATTATTTATATAAAGTTGAGGTGAGTTTTACCAAAGAGAATAAGAGAATAGATTATAATTATTTTAGTTACTACACGATGATATACCCATAATTATCATAGATGGCAATATATATATATATATTTATTTGAACTTTGCCAACCAGATAATAATTATATATTTCTTGCAAAATCTATAGAAAGTATAATGTGAAAATTTTGGCAAAATATCAGTTTTTTTAAGAATAGTTTATTTTAAAATACATTGGCATTAATTGTATAAGTAGGTCATTTATTCGATTGGATTCCATATTTTCCTTTCGTGTTACATTATTATAGTTTATCTATAACCTCATGATAGACCGATAAATTATTATTTTCTTACTTTTCCAATTAAGATTTAGTGTAAAGTATTATTATAATATCACGATAATACTGAAAATATATATAACATATATAACATATATAATGCTTGAGATTGTACCAATCAACAACGAGTTAGACTGTAAAACGTTTTATTGTCGGGCTAAAGACACTGAACTCTCATTTGTACATTCTTTCTCCTTCTATTCCAGATAGTTTACTAGATCGATGTTTATAAAATAATTATTTTGTGGACGAACCATACCCCCATTTTTTAAAAAAGATAGATATACATCAAAACCAAACCATCTTTATTTTATCTTAACAAAAACAAAGTTATAAACAACTCAACTAATCTTGTTTTTTTATTTTATAAAATATGGTAGGAATACGTTGATAAGGTCAAGCAACCCGAAACTATTAAATTCGATCAACTTCATGAGACTGCGATTGTTGACTTCTGTCTGTCAGAAACTATCATCCCTCTCACCAATTCCTATTCAGGATAAAAAAAAATGGTACAAATCTACAGGAAATACTATGGGGCTCTGAAAACCTACCGCATCGAAGCTGTCCTGCTTTCGTAAGGCTTCATCAGATCACTCAATTGGAAGAGTTAGGCTGTCGGAGTATATATGATGACCAATGGATTGCCAATGTATTTAATTATCAATATTATAAAATATTTTTTAATTAAATTATGACAGGATATTTTCGAATGCGCTTCAATAAATCATATACTAAGCGTAAAGGGAATTTCTGAGAACCCAGGAGAAAGAAGAAGGCTCGGTCGAAAAAAATCTAAATAATATACTAATGCTTCAAGAAAGGACAGACATTTAAGGTAAATAATATCAATTGAAATATCGATATAACTACCAGTGCATCATTTATTTCAAACGCTATGACTGATTTTCGCAGCCAACATCCGATACAAAATATAGTCAAGAAATGACAGACTCGTGACAGAGATTGAATTCGTAGAAATCAAAGGAGAACTCGATGGAAAGTATATACCGCTCGTTAATCAATCGAAGTAAAAGAAAAAACTCATAAAAAAACTCATCTCTTGAAACAGCGAGTTTTAAAAAATAAAATAAACATCAATTCCTATGAGATTGGTGAAGTTTTTTTACAATGCATATCTTTTTTTCAATTCTATATGAATATGATTTAATAAACGATTTTGATTGCTTATCCACATAAGACATTACTTTCAATATAACTTCAAAATACTCACTAATAATCTCATATTTCAATTTTAAAAGTAATTTGTTAAACGTTTTTTCTATAAATTTCATTGTTTGGAAAAATAATCATCCATATTTTGGAATATCAGAATATTTACTATAAATGGGGAAAAATGTAAATATGTCAATCCAAATATCAAATGTATTACTATTAGAGGTGTGAACTAAAATTTCTCAAGGAATCCACTGGAGAAATCGCAGAAATGGAAGAAAATATTGAATGAGAATTAATTATTTATTTAGTTCGGCAATTCGTCATCGGTTGTTTTTTGGCATTTAACTTTTTTTGTGCACTCTCATCCGAACTCCGAAAGCAAAGTTGTTTCCTTTATGGCGACTTAAAATGATGCATCTGACCATAGTATTCAGAATTTTCTGAAGTGATTCTCAATCCTTCCAGTATCTGATTTATTGATAATTTCTTCTATTCTTCCCTGTGGGTATTCGAACGGGAATATTCAAAATTAGTATTTTTGTGAAGGTCCATCTAATTCTGGTTTATATTTTGTGTATTGCAAACAGCAGTATCGAGGAGGTTCAATGTGTGTTGTATTGAGTTAGAAGAGGCTGGTGTGTATTAAGTGATTTCAGACCTTTTTGGTGGGCATTTTATTTTGTTTTTTGTGATTTTACGTCTTTCACTTTCTCTGGGTGAAAAATGATATAATTAGCCTCGTTGAGGTGAAAGAAAGTTTAACAAGCAACATCTTTCATCCAAATGAGACTCACTAAAGTTTTCATTCACAATATAAACGAATTAGATAATTTAGATTAAAATAAACTAGTCTCACCAAAAAATATTATAGTAGATAGTTAAGGTCAAAGCAATCGAATTTAAATGCATTCTTTATTATTGTATATATAAAATCATTAAGTAAATGGGCATCGTACCGAATTGGCGTTTGCTAATAAGTTCGATATTCATTCTTTGTTTGGACTCTTTGTTAAACTATCAGTTTAAAAACTAAAATAATTATGTAAAAAATTCATTCAATTTTTCATACTAATTGTGGTTCAATATTTCTGAAGACATTTCTTAAATTGTTTTATTATAAACTTTTTCTTAAGTATTTGCGCCTTACTTCTCCTGGACAATACCCTTTTTTTCAAATTTTTTGACACAAAAATATTTTTCGTGTTGAATTGCTAAAAAATATTCAAGTATTTATACTGTAAGTTTTATTTAATTTTTAATGAACTTTGTGTTGGCTGAATTTCTGAGTAAAAATATTATAAAATAAAACATATGTATCTTTATGTGTTGTTGAATTGATTGTGTTTGCCGATTCAACCTCTATTTCAAAGACTGGCATATTATTTAGAATGATTAAGTATGACATTATATTTTGAACTAACCGAAATTAAAAAGAACTTTACTGTTATAATTCAAAATTCATCAATAATGTCATACTGCTTGAATTATACAAATACTTTTAATATATAAATATACAGGTTTTTATTTATCTAAATATACAACAACTCATCATATCTCCTTATCCATTTTTTAAAAAATTGTATAATTTAAGAATAATATTAAAAAAATTAAAACATCCCATCAAACAACCACATAGTATTGTATATATAAAAAACAATGACGAGGCTCACATCCACTCAAAGAATTGTGCTTTTCGAAGCCATTGCCACTCTGTTACTGGCATTCGGAGTCTCCAATTCGAGCTCATCGATACTTGGAGATACATTCGTAGCGGTATCGCTATTGGCAGGTATCATCATCAGCGCTCCCTTCAGTGGAGGCCATGTAAATCCTGCAGTCACATTTGGAATATTCTGCCAACGATCAAGGCCCCTCTCTTTTGGCTCCATGCTCTACTACTGGGCAGGGCAAATCATGGGTGCCCTTCTCGGTGGTTTCGCCTCTTGGTTCTGCACTGGCTAGCTTCATGGCCCTTCTTACACTTACACAACCACCAGAGTCTTCACTGGTGATATCATTTCTTAACTCTTTGGCACCTTTATTTTTGTTTGCACTATCCTCATTGTCACCCATGAGCACACCAACTTTACACCAAACTCCTTCCTTTGCTGGTTCATAATTGCTGTAGCGTTATTCTTTTCGAGGCACTTCGCTATTCACACCGGAGGTTGTCTCAACCCAGCTGTTGCTATCGGATTGACATTCATGAACGGATTAATTATGGGAGACTGGGCAGGACTCTACAATTGCTGGGTGTTTATAATCGGTCCATTGGTGGGAGCGCTTTTGGCTGCCATATATTACGATTGGATCTACGTTCCCTTTTACCCTCGTAAGATGGAAGTCGCCTAATGAAGAACAAAAAGTATTTGTATACACAATTTAGTTTTTCATAAAGAAAACCTAAAATTCTTATTTTATTATCACATAATTTGATTTTATATTGTTTGCCCGTCTATTTATTTATTCTTTAAATTTTCTAGGTCAGTGAGCATTGCCAATATGGCGGAAACAACTTGAAGTTTTTTTTTTTTCGATTTTCCTGTTTTATTATTTAACATTAACTCATCCGATTTTAAAAGATTTTTTAATCGTATAATTAATTGTATTTAACTTTTTCTATTTGATATATCGTTGTGAATTTGTATTTCGAATAAAAAAATGGTATATCTTGTCAGAAAAATTAACATTTCTAATGATTACTCGAGGATTCAGATGATAGATGCATTAATTCTAATTATAAGTATTATATATTCTGTATTTCTCAATTTATTGATCAAAGAAGGAAACAAAAAAATATAGTATCATAATACTTCAATATATAGAAACACTTAAAAATAGATATAAAAAAAGAAAAATCGAATCAAATTTTTTAAAAATGGGAAACTAATGTTGTGACCAAAATGACGAGATTAATTATAATAACGTTGCCAACATTTAATTTCCTGCTCCACCTCATCAGCTGCCTGCAACAGATATGATCTTAAGTAGAAATGGTATTAAAATATTAATTATTTTATACTTTTCAATGGCAATTAAAAAATCTTGTTTTTTTTATAGAAATTTCCAAATCAGAAAAGAAGAAAGAAGTCCATTGGAAATAAAAACTAGTAACTGCCACACCAGAAACATATTAATAAACATTGGTGCAATACGATGATGGAGCAACCTATCAAGGATCTGTGATGGAGGGTTCAAGACTGAGATAAGGTTATGGAAAACATATTTATTCTGACCAGACCACTTACGAAGGTGAGTGGAAGGATGATAAAAGGCACGGCAAAGGAAAATCTATTTACTCGAACGGTGATATTTACGAGGGATAATGGCAAGATGATTACGCTCACGGAAAAGGAGTTTACAATTGTCATGATGGTACTGTATATGAAGGGGATTGGGTCCATAGCAAACAAGAGGGAGAAGGAATAGA